>JAKUCV010001015.1:59752-81570 GCA_028386065.3 Turnera subulata | reverse complement strand
TCTCAAACAATCCTGTATTTCATGGAAAGACAAAGCATTTCAAGATTAAATTTTACTTCTTACGAGAAGTTCAAAAGGATGGAGATATACAGTTGATTCATTGCAAGACAGACAATCAGCTTGCTGATTTGTTCACAAAAGCTCTACCTAAAGCTAGGTTTGAGTATCTAAGAGATCAACTGGGAGTTTGTGAAATCAAAGTCAAGGAGGAGTGTTAAAATATTGACTTTGATTAGTTATATATTATTTTATTTAATTATTATGGAGATAATATTAATTAGTAGTTACACCAGTTATGGGGTGATAAGAAGTTGTAAAGCAGTTCTAACTGCTCATATGTAACAGTATAAGTACGTTGCATTCAATAAAAAATGCATGAGATGCATGAGGTATTTCAGTAAAATATATCCTTGTCTCTCCTCATACATCAACATTAAGTCTTCGTTCCAACAAAACTCATTGGAGGCATCCCTGTTAGAACTCATGGTTCATTACAGGTTTTGATAATCGACAAACCAATTCCAGATCATGACAAAGATGAAGCAAAAAGAAATAAAGTCAAACCAATCCTCAAGCAAAGAAACCATTCAAGAGCACTGGAACAAAGTGAATGAGCACAAGAATTGAAGAATTGAAGAGCCAAGAAAGAAGAGTTAGATTCATAAATTGTACAAGGTATAACACTCAACTCTTCTAGGACATTGGCTCAAAATAAGATAAAATTTGCTCATGCATCACATAAACATATTTCAAACATCAAACTGTTTTTCTGTGTCAATAACATCGATGTTATGTTTTACAACATCGATGTTCTGCCTTCCAACAAGTTTCCAAAACAGGCAGTAAACAAATAACATCGATGTTGGCATCCTAAACATCGATGTTCTAGTGACCGTTGCTTTTAAAATTAGTCATAACATCGATGTTCCATATTGGTCAGTTTCAATTTGTTTTTGCCGAGCCAAAATAACATCGATGTTGCCTTCTAAACATCGATGTTCCTGCCTTCAAAGAATTTTCCAAAAATTGGCAGTAGGCAAATAACATCGATGTTGGCATCCTAAACATCGATGTTCTCATGACCGTTGTATTTGAAAATATCCTTTACATAAGCAAAACATTGATGTTGGATTTCATAACATCGATGTTCTTCAATGGTCAGCTTTAATCGTTTTTCACAGAAGCAAAATAACATCGATCTTGTGAATTAAACATCGATGTTCTTCAAGAATCAGTTTTCATCTCATTTTCACAGAAGTAAAATAACATCGATGTTGGTTTTCAAAACATCGATGTTCTTCATTTGAAGCTTTAAAGGTTTTTACACAGAATCAAAATAACATCGATGTTGGGTTTGAGAACATCGATGTTTTAGTTACCGTTAGTCCAAAAATTCAAATTTACTGGACAAAACATCGATGTTGAGAGTTTAAACATCGATGTTATGGCCGTTATTGCTGACAACTTTTAGCACCCACTATGTTTTGTTTAAAGCTTTTTCTTGGGTGGATTTCAAACGGCTCCATGACTTTTCAGAGCTACAAATTAAGCATTTTCAGCTCTGATTCACAACTAATCAACTCTTAATATTGAAGCATTCATCTCATACATTCAAATCAATTTCTATTGAGCCAATATCCTGTTGAGGATTTGAGAGTTGCCTTTTAGAGCTTAATTCTGTATACTCATATCTGCTCTTTGAGAGAGTTCTTTGTTTGAGTGATTGAATTGTGTATTCATACACCTTAAGGGAGGTTAGTTCCCTTGTTGAGATTCATAGGAAGAGGGTATATCTTCTTATGTGAGAAGTCTTGAAGTGAGGTATCTTCAAGCAAGAGTGTTGAGGTTCATGTGACTTGAACTCTCAGGTTTAGGATTCTTGTGACTAGAATTCCTAGGTTGTAAACGGTTTGTTAAGCACCCGTAAGCTTAACGTAGATAGTGGAATCTTCAAGAGAGTCTCTTGAAGGACTGGATTAGCCACACAAGTAGTGTGTGTGTGAACCAGGATAAATTGTTTGTGTCCTTCAATCTTTAATTCCGCATTTATTTCCTGCTTATTTCGTTTTAATCCGATAAACGCTATTCACCCCCCCTCTAGCGTAGGGCTATTGTTCTAACAATCCCAACAGACGTTGCAAATCTTACACTGCTGGAAGAGCTTGATCTTTCTGAAAATCAATTGACAGGTATGGCATTTCACCTTGTTTGTCTTCATATATCTGGCAGTGATTATTCATATGGGAATTGGTTTCACGTTTTGCCGGGGCCTATACCGGAGTTTATTGGTGAACTCCGTAGTCTACAAAAGCTCTACCTTGCTAGCAATGGGCTTCATGGAAAGATCCCCATCTCCATTGCCAATGCATCCAGGCTAACTCTTCTGAACTTCCGCGAGAATGCACTTTCGAGTCCTGTTCCGAATTCTCTGGGCAATTTAAGACAGCTGCAGCGTCTTTATCTAGATGACAATCATTTGACTGACTTGAGCTTTGTCTCTTCTTTGGCAAATTGCAAAGAGTTGAGAGAACTTGACTTGAGTTTTAATCCATTTAACACCACCCATCCAGCTTCTATTGGAAATCTCTCAGCTGTCCTTGTAGATTTCTCCATGGCAGGTTGCAAATTGAAAGGAAGCATACCAGGAGAAATCGGCAACTTAAGCAGCTTGACAAACTTAGACCTGGGAGACAATGAGTTGACTGGACAAATTCCGACCACTATTGGAACAATGAAAAAATTGCAAGGTTTGAATCTCTACAATAATAGTTTAGAAGGATCCATCCCAAGTGAAATTTGTCAGCTAAGTTATTTGTCCGAATTGTACTTGCATTATAACAAATTTGTTGGAAGTATGCCTGCTTGCTTGGGTAGTATGACCTCCATGAGAAGGTTACATCTGGAAGCAAACAATTTGGCTTTCCCAATACCCTCATCCTTCTGGAATCTTACACATGTCTTGCACGTAAACTTGTCATCAAATTCACTGAGTGGTCAGCTACCGTTATCTATTGGGAATCTGAAGTTTATTGAGGAGCTAGACTTGTCAAGCAATCACATCTCAGGTGTTATACCAAGCACCATCGGTAGCCTCCAAACCCATGAAAGCCTTTCCTTAGCTAATAACACATTTCAAGGCCCTATTCCTGAATCATTTGGAAATTTGGTAAACATGCAAGTGTTGGATTTATCAAGCAACAACCTGTCCGGAGTAATCCCAAAGTCTTTTGAGAAGCTCCGCCTCATAGCTACCTGAATGTGTCTTTCAACACTTTACAAGGAGAGATTCCAAATGAAGGACCTTTTACTTATTTGTCTTTTGAGTCATTTTTAGGAAATAAGGGACTTTGAAGTAGATCCTTGCTGCAATATCCAAAGTGCAAGAATATTTTTTCCGAAAGAACCAAGACTAGACCTGTGAAACTAATAGATAGTCTGCCAATGATCGTATTGGTAGTGCTTGTTGTTTTGTTTATATTTGTCTGCTTAAAATGCCGAAAACAAAGTGTTGAACTACAAAATGAGGAAGACGCTATAGTTTTGCCCACATGGAGAAGAATTTTCTTATCAAGAACTGCTACAGGCCACAAATGCATTTTGTGAAAGCAATTTACTTGGTGTAGGAGGATTTGGTTCTGTATACAAAGGAACATTTCCTGATGGATCAGAAGTTGCAGTAAAAGTTTTCAATATGCAACAGGAAAGAGCACTAAGGAGTTTTGATGCAGGATGCGAAGTACAGAGCAGCATCCGACATAGGAATCTTGTCAAAATTATCAGCAGTTGCTCCAGTCTTGACTTCAAAGCGTTAATACTGGAATACATGGCCAATGGGAGCCTGGAGAAGTGGTTGTATTCTCATAAATATTATTTAGAGACTGTGCAGAGGTTGAACATCATGATTGATGTTGCATCCGGAATAGATTATCTCCACCACGGCTATTCTAGTGCTATTCTTCATTGTGATTTGAAGCCAAGCAATGTTTTGCTTGACTCAAGAATGACTGCACATGTATCCGATTTAGGAATTGCCAAACTCTTGGGGGAGGAGGATTCTATGGCACAAACAAAGACCTTGTCCACTATTGGGTATATGGCACCAGGTACTGCCTCAGCGCTAAATACAAGTTCCTATTTGAGACCAAAAAATTGTTTCTTTGGTTAAGTTCGTCTCTTAACTTTGCACTGTCTTGTTTCCCTGATTGAATTATGATAGAGTATGGCTTACAAGGGATTGTTTCCACAAGAGGGGATGTATACAGCTTTGGTATACTGCTGATGGAGACATTTACGAGAAAGAAGCCAACTGATGAAATGTTCGGGGAAGGAATGAGCTTGAAAGACTACGTAAACAAAGCATTACCTGATTCCATAGCAAAAATTGTAGATGAACATCTGCTGTCAGAGGAAGAACATCTTTTAGCTAAGATAAAGTGTTTTACATCCATTTTCACATTGGCTATGAATTGTTTGGAGAAAAGAACTGACATAACCGAAGTCCTTGCCACCCTAAAACATATCAGAACCAGATATCTAGCTGATACGGTAAGGATTTTGCTTCCAAAAATCATAAAGTACAACAATAGTATATTTGTTTCCAGTTTCATATAGTAACTGTTGGCTTATTAATTAGATTGATGTTAGTAATGCATTCTTTTTTACAATGTGTCAACAGGACCCTGGGTTTCCAAGGTGAGGTGGGCAGTCGCGGTAGTTCACTCTTTGTTCTGAATCAAAAATTTAAGAGGCAACTATAAGGAACTTATGAAGATGGCATTACCATATTACTGCAGTTGTTAACTTGTGAGCACTTTCATTTGATTCCATTTTTGGTAAGATTGACGAGATGTATTGTCAGACAAAATATGTCACAAGGATTCATTTGTACAGAAGGAAAGAAAGAATGCAAGATAGAGCCATGTCATGTATTAAGAGGGTGTCCAAATGATTCAAGGCCCTATTCCTGAATCATTTGGAAATTTGGTAAACATGCAAGTGTTGGATTTATCAAGCAACAACCTGTCCGGAGTAATCCCAAAGTCTTTTGAGAAGCTCCGCCTCATAGCTACCTGAATGTGTCTTTCAACACTTTACAAGGAGAGATTCCAAATGAAGGACCTTTTACTTATTTGTCTTTTGAGTCATTTTTAGGAAATAAGGGACTTTGAAGTAGATCCTTGCTGCAATATCCAAAGTGCAAGAATATTTTTTCCGAAAGAACCAAGACTAGACCTGTGAAACTAATAGATAGTCTGCCAATGATCGTATTGGTAGTGCTTGTTGTTTTGTTTATATTTGTCTGCTTAAAATGCCGAAAACAAAGTGTTGAACTACAAAATGAGGAAGACGCTATAGTTTTGCCCACATGGAGAAGAATTTTCTTATCAAGAACTGCTACAGGCCACAAATGCATTTTGTGAAAGCAATTTACTTGGTGTAGGAGGATTTGGTTCTGTATACAAAGGAACATTTCCTGATGGATCAGAAGTTGCAGTAAAAGTTTTCAATATGCAACAGGAAAGAGCACTAAGGAGTTTTGATGCAGGATGCGAAGTACTGAGCAGCATCCGACATAGGAATCTTGTCAAAATTATCAGCAGTTGCTCCAGTCTTGACTTCAAAGCGTTAATACTGGAATACATGGCCAATGGGAGCCTGGAGAAGTGGTTGTATTCTCATAAATATTATTTAGAGACTGTGCAGAGGTTGAACATCATGATTGATGTTGCATCCGGAATAGATTATCTCCACCACGGCTATTCTAGTGCTATTCTTCATTGTGATTTGAAGCCAAGCAATGTTTTGCTTGACTCAAGAATGACTGCACATGTATCCGATTTAGGAATTGCCAAACTCTTGGGGGAGGAGGATTCTATGGCACAAACAAAGACCTTGTCCACTATTGGGTATATGGCACCAGGTACTGCCTCAGCGCTAAATACAAGTTCCTATTTGAGACCAAAAAATTGTTTCTTTGGTTAAGTTCGTCTCTTAACTTTGCACTGTCTTGTTTCCCTGATTGAATTATGATAGAGTATGGCTTACAAGGGATTGTTTCCACAAGAGGGGATGTATACAGCTTTGGTATACTGCTGATGGAGACATTTACGAGAAAGAAGCCAACTGATGAAATGTTCGGGGAAGGAATGAGCTTGAAAGACTACGTAAACAAAGCATTACCTGATTCCATAGCAAAAATTGTAGATGAACATCTGCTGTCAGAGGAAGAACATCTTTTAGCTAAGATAAAGTGTTTTACATCCATTTTCACATTGGCTATGAATTGTTTGGAGAAAAGAACTGACATAACCGAAGTCCTTGCCACCCTAAAACATATCAGAACCAGATATCTAGCTGATACGGTAAGGATTTTGCTTCCAAAAATCATAAAGTACAACAATAGTATATTTGTTTCCAGTTTCATATAGTAACTGTTGGCTTATTAATTAGATTGACGTTAGTAATGCATTCTTTTTTACAATGTGTCAACAGGACCCTGGGTTTCCAAGGTGAGGTGGGCAGTCGCGGTAGTTCACTCTTTGTTCTGAATCAAAAATTTAAGAGGCAACTATAAGGAACTTATGAAGATGGCATTACCATATTGCTGCAGTTGTTAACTTGTGAGCACTTTCATTTGATTCCATTTTTGGTAAGATTGACGAGATGTATTGTCAGACAAAATATGTCACAAGGATTCATTTGTACAGAAGGAAAGAAAGAATGCAAGATAGAGCCATGTCATGTATTAAGAGGGTGTCCAAATGATTCAAGGCCCTATTCCTGAATCATTTGGAAATTTGGTAAACATGCAAGTGTTGGATTTATCAAGCAACAACCTGTCCGGAGTAATCCAAAAGTCTTTTGAGAAGCTCCGCCTCATAGCTACCTGAATGTGTCTTTCAACACTTTACAAGGAGAGATTCCAAATGAAGGACCTTTTACTTATTTGTCTTTTGAGTCATTTTTAGGAAATAAGGGACTTTGAAGTAGATCCTTGCTGCAATATCCAAAGTGCAAGAATATTTTTTCCGAAAGAACCAAGACTAGACCTGTTGCCCACATGGAGAAGAATTTTCTTATCAAGAACTGCTACAGGCCACAAATGCATTTTGTGAAAGCAATTTACTTGGTGTAGGAGGATTTGGTTCTGTATACAAAGGAACATTTCCTGATGGATCAGAAGTTGCAGTAAAAGTTTTCAATATGCAACAGGAAAGAGCACTAAGGAGTTTTGATGCAGGATGCGAAGTACAGAGCAGCATCCGACATAGGAATCTTGTCAAAATTATCAGCAGTTGCTCCAGTCTTGACTTCAAAGCGTTAATACTGGAATACATGGCCAATGGGAGCCTGGAGAAGTGGTTGTATTCTCATAAATATTATTTAGATACTGTGCAGAGGTTGAACATCATGATTGACGTTGCATCCGGAATAGATTATCTCCACCACGGCTATTCTGGGGCTATTCTTCATTGTGATTTGAAGCCAAGCAATGTTTTGCTTGACTCAAGAATGACTGCACATGTATCCGATTTAGGAATTGCCAAACTCTTGGGGGAGGAGGATTCTATGGCACAAACAAAGACCTTGTCCACTATTGGGTATATGGCACCAGGTACTGCCTCAGCGCTAAATACAAGTTCCTATTTGAGACAAAAAAAATTGTTTCTTTGGTTAAGTTCGTCTCTTAACTTTGCACTGTCTTGTTTCCCTGATTGAATTATGATAGAGTATGGCTTACAAGGGATTGTTTCCACAAGAGGGGATGTATACAACTTTGGTATACTGCTGATGGAGACATTTACGAGAAAGAAGCCAACTGATGAAATGTTCGGGGAAGGAATGAGCTTGAAAGACTACGTAAACAAAGCATTACCTGATTCCATAGCAAAAATTGTAGATGAACATCTGCTGTCAGAGGAAGAACATCTTTTAGCTAAGATAAAGTGTTTTACATCCATTTTCACATTGGCTATGAATTGTTTGGAGAAAAGAACTGACATAACCGAAGTCCTTGCCACCCTAAAACATATCAGAACCAGATATCTAGCTGATACGGTAAGGATTTTGCTTCCAAAAATCATAAAGTACAACAATAGTATATTTGTTTCCAGTTTCATATAGTAACTGTTGGCTTATTAATTAGATTGATGTTAGTAATGCATTCTTTTTTACAATGTGTCAACAGGACCCTGGGTTTCCAAGGTGAGGTGGGCAGTCGCGGTAGTTCACTCTTTGTTCTGAATCAAAAATTTAAGAGGCAACTATAAGGAACTTATGAAGATGGCATTACCATATTACTGCAGTTGTTAACTTGTGAGCACTTTCATTTGATTCCATTTTTGGTAAGATTGACGAGATGTATTGTCAGACAAAATATGTCACAAGGATTCATTTGTACAGAAGGAAAGAAAGAATGCAAGATAGAGCCATGTCATGTATTAAGAGGGTGTCCAAATGATTCAAGGCCCTATTCCTGAATCATTTGGAAATTTGGTAAACATGCAAGTGTTGGATTTATCAAGCAACAACCTGTCCGGAGTAATCCCAAAGTCTTTTGAGAAGCTCCGCCTCATAGCTACCTGAATGTGTCTTTCAACACTTTACAAGGAGAGATTCCAAATGAAGGACCTTTTACTTATTTGTCTTTTGAGTCATTTTTAGGAAATAAGGGACTTTGAAGTAGATCCTTGCTGCAATATCCAAAGTGCAAGAATATTTTTTCCGAAAGAACCAAGACTAGACCTGTGAAACTAATAGATAGTCTGCCAATGATCGTATTGGTAGTGCTTGTTGTTTTGTTTATATTTGTCTGCTTAAAATGCCGAAAACAAAGTGTTGAACTACAAAATGAGGAAGACGCTATAGTTTTGCCCACATGGAGAAGAATTTTCTTATCAAGAACTGCTACAGGCCACAAATGCATTTTGTGAAAGCAATTTACTTGGTGTAGGAGGATTTGGTTCTGTATACAAAGGAACATTTCCTGATGGATCAGAAGTTGCAGTAAAAGTTTTCAATATGCAACAGGAAAGAGCACTAAGGAGTTTTGATGCAGGATGCGAAGTACAGAGCAGCATCCGACATAGGAATCTTGTCAAAATTATCAGCAGTTGCTCCAGTCTTGACTTCAAAGCGTTAATACTGGAATACATGGCCAATGGGAGCCTGGAGAAGTGGTTGTATTCTCATAAATATTATTTAGATACTGTGCAGAGGTTGAACATCATGATTGACGTTGCATCCGGAATAGATTATCTCCACCACGGCTATTCTGGGGCTATTCTTCATTGTGATTTGAAGCCAAGCAATGTTTTGCTTGACTCAAGAATGACTGCACATGTATCCGATTTAGGAATTGCCAAACTCTTGGGGGAGGAGGATTCTATGGCACAAACAAAGACCTTGTCCACTATTGGGTATATGGCACCAGGTACTGCCTCAGCGCTAAATACAAGTTCCTATTTGAGACAAAAAAAATTGTTTCTTTGGTTAAGTTCGTCTCTTAACTTTGCACTGTCTTGTTTCCCTGATTGAATTATGATAGAGTATGGCTTACAAGGGATTGTTTCCACAAGAGGGGATGTATACAACTTTGGTATACTGCTGATGGAGACATTTACGAGAAAGAAGCCAACTGATGAAATGTTCGGGGAAGGAATGAGCTTGAAAGACTACGTAAACAAAGCATTACCTGATTCCATAGCAAAAATTGTAGATGAACATCTGCTGTCAGAGGAAGAACATCTTTTAGCTAAGATAAAGTGTTTTACATCCATTTTCACATTGGCTATGAATTGTTTGGAGAAAAGAACTGACATAACCGAAGTCCTTGCCACCCTAAAACATATCAGAACCAGATATCTAGCTGATACGGTAAGGATTTTGCTTCCAAAAATCATAAAGTACAACAATAGTATATTTGTTTCCAGTTTCATATAGTAACTGTTGGCTTATTAATTAGATTGATGTTAGTAATGCATTCTTTTTTACAATGTGTCAACAGGACCCTGGGTTTCCAAGGTCAGGTGGGCAGTCGCGGTAGTTCACTCTTTGTTCTGAATCAAAAATTTAAGAGGCAACTATAAGGAACTTATGAAGATGGCATTACCATATTACTGCAGTTGTTAACTTGTGAGCACTTTCATTTGATTCCATTTTTGGTAAGATTGACGAGATGTATTGTCAGACAAAATATGTCACAAGGATTCATTTGTACAGAAGGAAAGAAAGAATGCAAGATAGAGCCATGTCATGTATTAAGAGGGTGTGTGCACCATTTCGTTGACTGTTAATACATGTCAGCAAGGTCGTTTGAGACTGAACCTGCGGTGGCAACCAAAATCTTGGTTGACCTTGATACCTTGCAGGAATTAATACATTGGGCTTGTAGTGCATTGGTAGTCTTGTAGAAGGAAGAGGGGTCTCGGATTCGAGTCCTTGAGTATTAATTGTTGAATTGAATAAAAAAAAGGTTGCTTTTTCATGTGCATGCCTCGCATGGATGATATTTTACTTCTTGTACTTATAGGAAAAGCTTCCTATCCTTGGTTTTTATAAAATTTTGCAGACAGCAACTTCTCTCTGATTGATTATTCAATCAGTAAAGGGCATCATGCATGGCCTACTTTATGTAAAAGTAGGGAATATTGCAGAAGAGAGGATATAATTGTTTTAAGGCCTCCACATGTTGGCTCGCAGCCTGATTAGTGTGAATGCTGGTGCTGCATTTTGTGCTATATAAGATCACTTTTATTGTTCCTACAACCAACCAATGCTGCTTCTCCTTTGTACCAATTCCACCAATCAGACACACTAATGACGAAGAAGACCTATGAACCCTTAAGGGGTATATTGGGTTTAGTAGCAATGTTCTTGTTCTGGGATCACTCATTTCAAGATTATGCAGCAGCGCAGTCCAACATCAGCAGCATTGATCAAAATGCTCTTCTTGCTCTAAAATCCCACATCACTTATGACCCCAACAACATCTTGGCAACCAAATGGTCCACCACTATCTCAGTATGCAGTTGGATTGGCGTATCTTGTAATAATGCCACCCTACAAAGAGTTACTGCATTGAATCTGTCTTCCATAGGTCTTGAAGGCAGTATCCCCCAAGATATAGGTAACCTTTCATTTCTAGTTATGTTAAATCTCACAGACAACAGACTGGCAGGGGATATCCCATCTGGGTTAGGGTCCTTAACGAATCTTGAAGCCTTGTTCCTGGGTAGAAACCGTTTCTCAGGTATTATCCCGCCATCCATCTGCAATATCTCCACCTTAAGGGAACTAAGACTGAGGAGTAATAAATTGAGTGGAAGCATTCCTGAGGGGATAGGCAACTTGGCTAGACTGGAAATCCTAGACTTGTTTGACAACCTTATATCAGGTTCCATACCAGTGTCTGCTTTCAACTTGTCTGCACTCAGGATAATGTTTTTCAGCAGAAATAGGCTCAGTCACAGCCTTTCTGATGATACTTGTCAAAGTCTGCCAGGGCTTCAGGTGTTGGATATTGGTCGTAATCAAATTGTTGGAAAAATTCCTCCGGGTCTAGGGAAATGTAAACAGCTAATTCGATTGATGTTGATGTTGTCTCATAATCACTTTATCAGACTTGATGTTGTCTCATAATCTATTCTAATGTCAAAAGAATGATATGCTGTAAAACTGTTAGCTTATAGAAGTAGAGTTTTCGCAAAGACAGAGAAGCACCTTGTCAAATTTATGAAAAAAGATAGAACACAAAGATAACTAAAGCAGAGTTTCCACAAAGCAAGTTACTTGAGAGAGGATATTAGAGTATAAAATTATTTATAGGGCCTCATTAGCTTAAGCTTGTGGCCATGGAGTACAAACAGGTAGGAGTGGACGTGACTTCTATGATGCTCTCTTCTTAAGATAGAAAGTAAGCTTCATTCCATTAGTGTATTCTCAGTATTATTGAATTTGTTATCATAATAACTAAATGACCAACAGCTCGAAACCTGAAGTAGCAAGTAAAAAAAGCTGAGCTGGAGTGGCAGCTTGATTGCTAAAGGACAATAAGCATTTTGCTCTTTACTTTATGCCTCGTTTCTGAACACGCGATCAATATAAAATTAGAGAATTGGTGACAATATAATTGCCTCATTATCATTAGGAGGTATCTGTTTTTTTTTTTCAATGGACCTTGAGATCTGTAGAGACAGTACTGACTGTTGAATTTGAATCAGAATGGATATTTTAATTCTTTGACGTAGAAGAAATGCTCCCTATCCTTAAGTTTTATAAAATTTCGGTGACAGCAGGCATGACCTGTAATAGAAATATTGCAGAAGGGGATATAATTCCTTGAGGCTTCCATATGTTGACTGCCAGCCTGATTGGTGTGATGCTAGCTACTTGAAGTTTCTTTCACTGAGAACCAATTCCACCAGTAAGACACTATATCCTTACCGCCAATCTGACAACCAATCCCAAGAACAATACTACAATGAGTTTTATACTACACTGATAACCAATCCCACCAATCAGACACACTAAATGGTTAAAAAGACATGTGTTCCCTTAAGGGGTATAGTGGGTTTAATAGTACTGTTCTTCTGGGATCACTTGTTTCAAGATTATGCAGCAGCAGCACAATCAAACATCAGCAGCATTGATCAAAATGCTCTTCTTGCTATAAAATCCCACATAACCTATGACCCAACAACATCTTGGCAACCAACTGGTCCACCACTACTTCAGTTTGCAGCTGGATTGGCATCTCTTACAATAATGCCACCCCACAAAGGGTTACTTCATTGAATCTGTCTTCCGTGGGTCTTGAAGGCAGTATCCCCCCGGATATAGGTAACCTTTCGTTTCTTGCTATGTTAGATCTCTCAAACAACAGATTGACAGGGGAGATCCCATCTGGGTTAGGGTCCTTACCGAAGCTTGAAGCCTTGTTCCTGGCTGGAAACCGGTTCTTAGGTATCATCCCGCCTTCCATCTGCAATATCTCCACCTTAAGAGAACTAAGACTCGGGAGTAATAAATTGAGTGGAAACATTCCTAAGGGCATAGGCAACTTGACTAGACTGGAAATCCTAGACTTAGTTGACAACCTTATATCAGGTTCCATACCAGTGTCTGCTTTCAACTTGTCTTCTCTCAGGATGATGATTTTGAACAGAAATAGGCTCAGTGACAGCCTTTCTGATGATACTTGTCAAAATCTTGCAAGGCTTCAGGTGTTGGATATTGATCGTAATCAGATTGTCGGAAAAATTCCTCCTGGTCTAGGGAAATGTAAACAGCTATTCGGACTGAATCTTCGGGACAACAAACTCACTGGAAGCATCCCAACAACTCTTGCCAATCTGACCCAGCTGGAGGTGCTCTATCTTAGTGAGAATTATTTATCAGGTAAGCTGTATGAATCCTGCCTACAGAAAGAACAAATTGTTTAATATTATGAATGTTCAAATTGCACCTAAGTGACATGCTGATTTGGATAAAAATCCACTTTTATATGAATGATTGCAGTGGTCCGAGTGAAGGACTCAAGTCCAAATACCACTTGCAGCCTGTAGCTTTCAAAAAGGTGTAACCATACTTATGTATGAGAAAACAGTAGTTAACTAGAGACTTCTGGAACCGAAAAACAAATGATTTTCTTTACTTGCCAAAATTTAGGGTTTCTTTTATATAGGTATATGCTTCTTCACAAACTAGCTACCCTGCTTAGCATAAGATCGCCCTTTTTATGCAGAAAGAAACATGTTAATCATATGCTCCACAACATATCAAAAATATACAATAATTAGGTAACGGTGCGCTTTGTCAATTTATAACTTTTTTGCAGGCGAAATACCAGACGAACTAGGCTCCCTATCTAAATTGAAGAAACTGTCGTTGGGCAACAATACACTCAGAGGTGCCAAAATAATGATATGCTGTCCTTTTCTTTATCATACTTGATGTTGTCTCATAATCTATTCTAGTGTCAAAAATAAATGAAATGCTGTAAAACGAGTGACTAAGTTATTGAATTTGCAGGCTCTATCCCAAGAAGTCTAGTTAACTGTACCATGTTACAAGACTTAGCTTTGGGTAGGAGTGGACTGACTGGTAAGATAAAATTGATCTTACACTTTTGCGTTTCCATAGACTCCGTACATTTTTGCAGTGTAAAACTTCCATATGTTTCCATCCACAATTGTAACAGTGGTAATGTACCTTGGTGAAACTATTCTGAAATAAATAAGACAAATTTTGATGATGACAAACGAATTGGTTTCACATTTTGCCAGGGACTATGCCAGATTTCATTGGTGAATTCCGTAGTCTACAGGAGCTATACCTCGACAACAATGGACTTCATGGAAATATCCCCATCTCCATTGGCAATGCTTCCAGGCTAACTCTTCTGGAGATCAGAAACAATGCACTTACGGGTCCTATTCCTAACTCTCTTGGCAATTTAAGAGAACTGCAGCTTCTGAGTCTAGCTTTCAATTCTTTGACCGACTTGAGGTTTATCTCTTCTTTGGCAAATTGCAAAGAGTTAAGAATAATGGATTTAAGTTTTAATCCATTGAACACCACCCTTCCGGCTTCTATTGGAAATCTCTCTGCTGTCCTTGATAAATTCTCAATGGCACGTTGCAAAATAAAAGGAAACATACCAGAAGAAATCGGCAACTTAAACAGCTTGACAAGCTTAGACCTGGGAGACAATGAGTTGACTCGACCAATTCCGACCACTATTGGAAGAATGAAAAAATTGCAAGGTTTGAATCTCTACAATAATAGTTTAGAAGGATCCATCTCTAGTGAGATTTGTCAGCTAAATTATTTGTCTGCATTGTCCTTGAAGTATAACAAACTTGTTGGAGCTATACCTGCTTGCCTGGGTAGTATGACCTCCATGAGAATTTTACATCTGGGAGCAAACAATTTAGCCTTTCCAATACCCTCATCCTTCTGGAACTTTAAAGATATCCTGTATGTAAACTTGTCATCAAATTCACTAAGTGGTCAGCTACCATTATCCATTGGGAATCTGAAGGTTATTGTGGTGCTAGACTTGTCAAGAAATCATTTCTCAGGTGTTATCCCAAGCACCATGGGCAGCCTCCAAAACCTTCAATATCTTTCCTTAGCATATAACACATTTCAAGGCCCAGTTCCTGAAACACTTGGAAACTTGATAAGTGTGGAAGTGTTGGATTTATCAAGCAACAACCTGTCTGGAGCGATCCCAAAGTCTTTTGAGAAGCTCACGTCTCTTGAACACCTAAATGTGTCTTTCAATTCACTACAGGGAGAAATTCCAAGTGGAGGACCTTTTAAGAATTTTTCAGTTGAGTCATTTTTAGGAAATAAGGAATTTTGCAGTGGATCTCTGCCCCAATTTCCAAAGTGCAAGAATATTTCTCCAGAAGGATCAAAGACTTCTGCTGGGCACTTACTGAAATACATTCTTCCACCCACCATATCAGCAATACTGGTTGCTTCCTTTATATTTGTCTGGCTGAAGTGCCGAAAATCAAGCGTTAAACAACAAAGTGAGGCGGATGATATAGTTCTGCCCACATGGAGGAGAATTTCTTATCAAGAACTTCTGCAAGCAACATATGCAATTTGTGGAAGCAATTTACTTGGTGTTGGAGGTTTTGGTTCTGTGTATAAAGGGACTTTTCCTGAAGGAACGGAAGTTGCAGTAAAGGTTTTCAATATGCAGCAGGAGAAAGCACTAAAGAGTTTTGATGCAGAATGTGAAGTACTGAGCAGCATCCACCATCGTAATCTTGTCAAAATTATCAGCACTTGCTCTAATCTTGACTTCAGAGCGTTGATACTGGAATACATGGCCAATGGGAGCCTGGAGAAGTGGTTGTATTCTCATAACTATTCGTTGGATATTCTGCAAAGGCTGAACATCATGATAGATGTTGCATCGGGATTGGATTATCTCCACCATGGCTATTCCAGAGCTATTGTTCATTGTGATTTGAAGCCAAGCAATGTCTTGCTAGACTCAGGAATGACAGCACATGTATCCGATTTTGGGATAGCCAAACTCTTGGGGGAGGAGGATTCAATGGCACAAACAAAGACCTAGGCCACTGTTGGGTATATGGCACCAGGTAATGCCTAAGGACTTAATTCAAGTTCCTATTTGAGCCCAAAAAATTATTTTTTGTTTTGGTAAGTTTATCTCTTAGCTTTCCACTGACTTCCTTCCGTGATTGAATTATGGACAGAGTATGGCTCAGAAGGAATTGTTTCCACGAGAGGGGATGTATACAGCTTTGGTATACTGCTGATGGAGACATTCACAAGAAAGAAGCCAACTGATGAAATGTTCGGGGAAGGAATGAGCTTGAAAGACTACGTAAACAAAGCATTACCTGATTCCGTAGCAAAAATTGTAGATAATCATCTGCTGTCAGAGCAAGAACATTTTTCGGCTAAGATAAAGTGTTTATCATCCATTTTCGCATTGGCGATGGATTCTTCGCTGAATTTCCCAGGAAAAGAACTGACATAACAGAAGTCCTTGCCACCCTCAAACATGTCAGAACCAGATATCTAGCTGATACAGCAAGGATTTTGTTTCCAAAACTCATAAAGTACACTGATAATATTTTTGTTTCCAGTTTCATAAGTAACTGCTGGCTTATCAATTATATGGATGATGTTAGTAATGCATTATTTTTTATAATGTGTCAACAGGGCACTCAATTGCCAAGGTCAGGTGGGCGCTCACGCTACTTTTTGTTCTGAGTCAAAAATTAATGAGGCAACCATAAGCAACTTATGAAGACGGCATTACCACTTTACTGCAGTTGTAATTTGTAGGCACTTTTGATATGAATCTTATATCTGTTAAGAATGTAAAGAGATAATAAGGGACTTTGCAGTACATCCCTGCTGCAATATCCAAAGTGCAAGAATATTTCTCCAGAAGGATCGAAGACTTTGCTGTACCATTACTGAAATATTTTCTGCCTACGACCATATCGATAATGCTTGCTGTTCCCTTTGTATTTGTCTGGTTAAAATGCCGAAAGAAAACCAAGTGTTAAACTACAAAGTGGGCAAATGCTATAGTTTTGCCCACATGGAGAAGAATTTCTTATCAAGAACTGCTACAAGCCACAAATGCATTTTGTGAAAGCAACTTACTTGGGGTAGGAGGTTTTGGTTCTGTGTACAAAGGAACCTTTCCTGATGGAACGCGGTTGCAGTGAAAGCTTTCAGTATGCAACAAGAAAGAGCAAAAAAGAGTTTTGATGCAGAATGTGAAGTACTGAGCAGCATCCGACACAGGAATCTTGTCAAAATTGTCAGCACTTGCTCCAGTCTTGACTTCAAAGCGTTAATACTGGAATACATGGCCAATGGGAGCCTGGAGAAGTGGTTGTATTCTCATAACTATTGTTTGGATATTGTGCAAAGGTTGAACGTCACGATTGATGTTGCATCCGGATTGGATTATCTCCACCACGGCTATTCCAGAGCTATTGTTCATTGTGATTTGAATCCAAGCAATGTTTTGCTAGACTCAAGAATGACTGCACATGTATCCGATTTTGGAATTGCAAAACTCTTGGGGGAGGAGG
Organism: Turnera subulata; assembly: GCA_028386065.3. NCBI lineage: Eukaryota > Viridiplantae > Streptophyta > Magnoliopsida > Malpighiales > Passifloraceae > Turnera > Turnera subulata. The sequence goes on along the minus strand of JAKUCV010001015.1, from coordinate 63,967 downwards.
ATTCTATGGCACAAACAAAGACCTTGGCCACTATTGGGTATATGGCACCAGGTAATGCCTAAGGGCTTAATCCAACTTCCTATTTGAGCCCAAATTTTTTTTTTTTGGTAAGTACATCTCTTAACTTTGCATTATCTTCTTTCCCTGATTGAATTATGGACCAAGGAATTGTTTCCACAAGAGGGGATGTATACAGCTTTGGTATACTGCTGATGGAGACATTTACAAGAAAGAAGCCAACTAATGAAATGTTTGGGGAAGGAATGAGCCCGAAAGACTATGTCAAAAAAGCATTACCTAATTCCGTAGCAAAAATTGTAGATCAAAATCTGCTGTCAAAGGAAGAACATCTTTTAGCTAAGATAAAGTGTTTATCATCCATTTTCGGTTAAAAGACCCAGTGTCCTTTCACTTTTTTGATTTCAATGTTTATGTCCCGCTTCTTTTTATTTCAAACATTATGTCCCAAACCTGTTTGAAATGTATCAATGTTGTCCAAATTACCTCCAATTCCAGGTCATCCATTCACTGTCTGCCACGTGTTTTCAGGAGTCGAGGCCCGGTTGCCGGGTGGAAATTTTTATTCCCCTCCCTTTAATTTTCGAATTATCCATCTCCTCTCTCAGACGCAAACCCGAGCCTCTACCGGTGACCAAAGCCGTTCAACNTGTCAAAAAAGCATTACCTAATTCCGTAGCAAAAATTGTAGATCAAAATCTGCTGTCAAAGGAAGAACATCTTTTAGCTAAGATAAAGTGTTTATCATCCATTTTCGGTTAAAAGACCCAGTGTCCTTTCACTTTTTTGATTTCAATGTTTATGTCCCGCTTCTTTTTATTTCAAACATTATGTCCCAAACCTGTTTGAAATGTATCAATGTTGTCCAAATTACCTCCAATTCCAGGTCATCCATTCACTGTCTGCCACGTGTTTTCAGGAGTCGAGGCCCGGTTGCCGGGTGGAAATTTTTATTCCCCTCCCTTTAATTTTCGAATTATCCATCTCCTCTCTCAGACGCAAACCCGAGCCTCTACCGGTGACCAAAGCCGTTCAACGCAGCCAACACAACAACACATCGATCATCAGCCCGCCACCATCACAAAACCATCAATAAACGAATTGAGAGAGGAAGAGTGGCTGCAGGGGCACTTACCGAAAATCAAAACCTCACTGCCGGCACTAGGCCTGAACCCAAGCTCAAAGCCGAGCCCGGTAATAGCACTGCACTGAACCAACCACCGCGACAAACACCCCAAACGATCGAGCACCGCCACACACACACATCACCACCGACCCCACCGCCACGCACACACAAATCAAACCACCACCACCACACAAGCAACAACCATTGTCCACCAACAACCCATCGACAAAGCACACAACCCGAAATGTGTTAGTCCAAACACTGTAGCAAGTAAAGAGAAGAAGACAAGGAACAAAGGGGACAGCGGCAGAGCTTACCAAGAACGGCGAAGGAGCGGCGACGAACCAAGCTCAGGTCCACCTAGTCGCAATCCACAGCAAAAGCAGTAAGAATCGCATCCTTCAATACCACTTTCCTGGTCAACGTCTTCCCACTCAGCACTTTTCTACTAGGTGAAGGCTTCGCCTCATCTCCCCGGACCTGGGCATCCCCCTCAATAGCGATGGCCAGTACCTGGGCCTCACAAACTCCTCCACCGACAACCGCCCCGACAACGGCATCGTCGCCGTCGAGCTCAACTGCGTCAAGTAGGGGGTTCGACCCCGACGACAACCACCTGGGCCCCGACCTCCACTTCGTCAACTCCACCCACACCGCCAACCTCTCCTCCCTGGACAACCAGATCGCTCCCCCGGGGGGAAAGAATCACCGCCTCTGGGTCCACTACTCCGGCCCCACCAAGACCCTCCAAGTCTTCATGGCCGACCAGGACAAGTCAAGCAGAGGTCTCACTTCGGCTTCGCGTCCTTGGATGGTGCCTGATGGTGGAGATGTTGTCGTCGTCGGAGGAGGGTAGTAATAACAACAAGAAGAAGAAGATTGGAGTGGGAGGGGGAGGGGGAGTGGGAGTGGGGGTGGGGGCGGCGGCAGTGGTGGTGGTGGTGATGCTTTTTAATTGGTGATGGTGATGGTGGTGATGTTGTCGTCGGAGGAGGGTAGTATATTTTTTATTATTAAAAAATATTTTTTTTTCTTCCAAAACATAAAAGTCCGGAAAATAGAGAGAGGGAAAAAAATTTTCCACCTAGCAACTGGGCCCGACCCCTCAAGACATGGCAGACAGTAATTGGATGACCGGGGATTGGAGGTAATTTGGACGATATTGCTTTATTTCAAACAAGTTCGGGGACATAATGTTTGAAATAAAAAGAAGAAGGATATAGACATTGAAATCGAAAAAGTGAAAGGATCTTTTAACCTCCATTTTCACATTGGCTGTCGATTGTTCGGAGAAAAGGACTGACATAACAGAAGTCCTTGCCACCCTAAAGAATATCAGAACCAGATATCTAGCTGATATGGTAAGGATGTTGCTTCCATAAATCGTAACATGTCGTACACTAATAATATCTTTGTTTCCAGTTTCATATAGTAACTGCTGTTTTGTTAATTAGATTGATGTTAGTAATGCATTCTTTTTTACAATGTGTCAACAGGACCCTGAGTTGCCAAGGTCAGGTGGGCTCTCGGGCTAGTTCACTCTTTGTTCTGAATAGAAAATCTAAGAGGCAACTGTAAGCAACTTATGATGATGGCATTACCATATTGGCAATATGATATTGCTACAGTCGTTAAGTTGTATGCACCTTCATTTGATTCCATTTTTGGTAAGATTGACGAGATATATTGTCAGACAAAATATGTCACAAGTATTCATTTGTAAAGAAGGAAAGAAAGAATGTAAAAAATAGAGCCGTATCATGTATTTAGTTAAGAGGGTATGTGCCGTTTGGTTGACTGTTAATGCATGTCAGCAAGGTTGTTTGAGACTGCACCTGCGTTGGCAAACAAAATCTTGGTTGATCTTGATAACTTGCACGAATTAATACCAATGGGCTTGTAGCGTATTGATAGTTTTATGGAAGGAAGAGAGAGTGAGGTCTCAGATTCGAGTCCTACCTTCAGCATCGACTAGCATCAAAGAAAAGAGAAAGCACTCCCAAAAATACGGATCCTACTGCCACTGTTGCAACAGACACGTTACAAGGTTTGTTGGGGGGGGGGGGGGGGGATATGTCGGAAGAAACGCGAGAACAAGAATTGTTGGGCCTGTTTTCAGTGTTTGGGGTTGGTTGGGCCTGTTTGTGCTTCTGTTTTCCAAGGCTTGAATAGAGTTTCTAAGGCCCAGATTTTCATAATCATTCGCTGTTTCGGTATTTGGGATGGTTGGCCCTATTCGGTGCTTCAGAGTTTTAAGGCCCATGTTGTAGTCGTAATTATAATTTAACCCGATGTTAGTCGACTATGTGTCAACTCATAGAGCAAGCTTTTTACCATTGGAGATTAACAAACAATCAATATCCCCCGAATCTTGAAATCTTGATCCCTTTTATGCAACCATTTCTCGGGTATTATCCCTTCTTCTGTCTGCAACATCTCCATGTTGTGGTGGCTAGGGAGTAATCAGTGAGGACTTGAGTGAATTGCTCTTTTCTTTCCTTGGCAGAATTAAGTTACATTGACTGTTAAAGACACGTTACAAGGTCTGTTAAGGGGGATATGTCAGAAGAAACGCGGGAAGAAGCATTAAGGTCAAAGGAAGTCGGAGACAATATTCAAATCTGCAGAAGCAAAATAGAAAAAGCTCAGGTGGAGTGGCAGCATGATTGCTAAAAGACAATATGAAATTTTTCTTCACCTTTACTTTATGCCTTTTTTAATCACCCGATCAATATAAAATTAGAGAATTGGTGACAATAATAGTTGTCTAATTAGATATCTGATTTTTTTCTAATGAACACTTTGATCTGCATAGACTTCTTTTGGTTGCAATTGGAACAGTATTGATTGTTAAATTGAACAAAAAAAAGTTACTTTTTCATGTGCGTGCCTCGCATGAATAATATTTTACTTCTTATACATAGAGGAATGCTTCCTATTGTTGATTTTATAAAATTTTGCTGACAGCAACTTCTCCTCTGCGTGACTATTCAATCAGTAAAGGGCATCTTGCAAAGCTTGCTTTCTGTAAAAGTAGAACTATCGCAGAAGAGAGGATATAATTGTTTTAA
>JAKUCV010001015.1:34395-57753 GCA_028386065.3 Turnera subulata | reverse complement strand
CCAAAACCTTCAATATCTATCCTTAGCAGATAACAAATTTCAAGGCCCAGTTCCTGAATCATTTGGAAACTTGATAAGTGTGGAAGAGTTGGATTTATCAAGCAACAACCTGTCGGGAGCGATCCCAAAGTCTTTTGAGAAGCTCACGTCTCTCCAGTACCTGAATGTGTCTTTCAATGCATTACAGGGAGAAATTCCCAGTGGAGGACCTTTTAAGAATTTTGAAGTTGATTCATTTTTAGGAAATAAAGGATTTTGCAGTGGATCCATGCCCCAATTTCCAAAGTGCAAGAATATTTCGTCAGAAGGATCAAAGACTTCTGCTGGGCACTTACTGAAATACATTCTTCCAACGACCATATCAACAATGCTGGTTGCTTCCTTTATATTTGTCTGGCTGAAGTGCCGGAAACCAAGCAATAAACAACAAAGTGAGGCGGATGACATAGTTTTGCCCACATGGAGAAGAATTTCTTATCAAGAACTTCTGCAAGCAACAGATGCATTTTGTGAAAGCAATTTACTTGGTGTAGGAGGTTTTGGTTCTGTGTATAAAGGGACATTTCCTGATGGAACGGAAGTTGCAGTAAAGGTTTTCAATATGCAACAGGAAAAGGCACTAAATAGTTTCGATGCAGAATGTGAAGTACTGAGCAGCATTCGCCATCGAAATCTTGTCAAAATTGTCAGCGCGTGTTCTAATCTTGATTTCAAGGCATTGATACTGGAATACATGGCCAATGGGAGCTTGGAGAGGTGGTTGTATTCTCATAATTATTGCTTGGATATTGTGCAGAGGCTGAACATCATGATTGATGTTGCATCAGCATTAGATTATCTCCACCACGGTTTTTCCACACCAATTGTCCATTGTGATATAAAGCCAAGCAATATATTGCTAGACTCAGAAATGATTGCACATGTATCTGATTTAGGAATTTCCAAACTCTTGGGGGACGAAGATTCTATGGCACAAACAAAGACCTTGGCCACTATTGGGTATATGGCACCAGGTAACTTTTTATATTTTATATTGATAAATTGTTTTCAAATATTTCTATGGCACATTTTGCTTCTCCTTGCGCTTTTTAATTTTATCTTTCTTTTTATTCCGCACCAAGTGTTACTATGATGAGTATAACTCTAGTTTACTAACTAAACTCAGTTATTAATAGAGTATGGATCGGAAGGAATTGTTTCCACAAAAGGAGATGTGTACAGCTTCGGTATAGTTTTGATGGAAATGTTTACAAGAAAGAAGCCGACGGATGAAATATTCAACCAAAGGATGAGCCTGAGAGACTATGTAAAAGATGCATTACCTAATTCTGTAGCAGAAATCGCAGATGCAAACCTGAAGACAAGGGAACAACATCTATCTGCAGCAATGAAAGAATGCATACATTCTGTTTTTGCTTTGGCTGTAGATTGCACAGTTGAATCCCCCGAGGAGAGAGCAGACATAACCAAAATTGTGACACTACTCAAAAGCTTTAGGAACGAATATCTTGCTAAAGTGGTGAGGATTCATCTCCATAGTACTTTCTATTCTTCAGTTTATTTCACCAGTATTTGCACTATTTCATTTTCTGAGTATGGGAGTATACGTTAACAGATTGCTGCAAGAGGCGGTGGTCAGCATATCCTCCAACTCCATTGAAAAATGAAAATACAACTATCAAAACTTGTTTTTTTTCTGACTTGGCATTGAAGTTTCTCGTGGATTATCATCATTATTTGCTGGAACTTCAACAGGACTGCGTCAGCATTATTGTCACTGAGGTGTCTCCTTTAGATAATGCACGCCTTCTTTTACCAAGAATAATATAACCTAACCTACAATCTCTACATGTATGAGGTGACCGCAACAACAAAATATCATCCAGTACTATATTCACAAGAAAGTTTATTGTTTTCTTGAAATATCAGCAGGATCCATAGGTAAAAGCCATTTTTTAGCTGCGGATTTCTCATTTGAAGTAAGCATTATGCATGGTTTTCGATTCGGATTAAAGCGTTTTTTGGTCCCTGTGTAAGGCCTCAAAGTTGGAAGTCATCCTCGTGTAGGATTTTGGTATCTTTTCATCCCTCCGTTCATCGCTTTTGGTTAGTTTTGGTTTGTCCGGCCAAAATCCAGCCAAAATCGCTGATGTGGCATCCGCATCAGCTTTGTGGGGCCCATATGTCATGGTTTAACCCAAAACCGACCCAGCTCCACCCGACTTATTTCTTCCTCTCGATTGGTCCGGTTATGGATTTTTAATTAAAATACCTAAATTATAATCCTTACTCTTAAATTATTTTTTTTAAAAAGATTAATTTTTTACATATCCAAAGACACATTTTAATTTTTACCTAAATATAACTTTTTGACTCATCCAAATTTTTTTACCCATAACCCAATTTAAAAATTTAAATTAAATTAAATTCTAGTATCAAAAATTTAATATGAAAAAAAATATAATTACATGTGAATTTTTTCCAGTATTAACTTTTTGACCCAATTTAATATTAAAAGAAACAACACAATTACAATTAATTATCTCATTATTTATCTAATATGAAAAGAATAGCTCAGATTTTATTTTCCTCTTCAATTATCTCCACAAATTCCTCTTAATCTTTTCTTATTAAAGAATATTTTAATTAAAAAAATAAAAATATTTTCACCACCATCACCCTCCTCCACCCGACAACCACCACCAGAACTAGTACCACCCTCCTCACCAACGACGACCACCAGAAGAAACACCACTACCCTTCTCCTCCATAAGCACCGGTTGAATTGAGATTCTATTCTTGTTTTCTACCATTAACAACATCAACACAATCACAACAGTATCTTCATCATCGTCACAGAGAAAATTAAAACCATAGCAGCCCAAATTAATTTGATTTATAGAATACCCTAACCCAAAACCATAGCAGCCACGACCATGTCATCCCAACCACCACATAACAGTGGCGTCTGTGGGCAGCGAGCTCCGAGGCGGCGGATCGAAAGAGAGGAGAGGAGAGATCGGGCGGCACGATTTGCAGAGGAAGACGAGCAGATGCAACCCGTGTAACAGCCCGGGTAAAAATTTTGGATTTTTACCGGACTGTAAAAGTCTATTTACCGTGATTTACTGTTGAATTAATCTTGGGTAATTAATTCAAGGTAAATCGGGAGTTGTTTTTCGAAACCGAGTGTTTTTCCGCGCTCGTGATTTTCCCGCGGATTTTTCGGAACTAAGTTGGTATTTTTCGGGTTTCGGAATTTCTCGGAAAATCACACCGGAAAATAACTAAGGAGGTATCGGTTATTTTCTGGTCCGGATCGGATTCGCCCGTAATATGGACGGACTGTATTATTGATTTCACAAGCATAATAGTTCCTTTTCAGGTTATAAAAAGAAGGCAGAGGAAGGGAGCCGGGAGAGAAAGGAGAAAAAAAAAAAGAAAGAGAGAAAAAGAAAAGGAGAGGAAAAAGAAAAGAGAGAAAAAGAGAGAAAAGAGAAAAAAAAAGAAAAAAAAAAGAAAAAGAAAGAAATAGAAGAAAAAAACTGAAAAAAATGGAAAAAAAAAAGAAACAGAGAAAAGGAAAAAAAAAAGAAATACTGAAAACAAAAAAAAAGAAATCAGAAAAGAAAAGAAAAGAAAGGAAGAAAATAGAAGAAAAGAAAAGAAATTACAGAAAATGGAAAAAAAAGGAACCGGGCCACTTTTCATCGTCACCTCCACCGTCACTGTGCTCGCCGTGACGATCCGTGCCGTTTCGAGCTCCACCGCCGCCATCAGCACGCTCGCCGTGCCATCGCGAGCTTAGACCCGTCGTCGCCGAGTTCCGCCGCGAGACTCGCCTGGACGCGCCGACGACCCGCTTGAAGACCCGCGGATCTCACTCTCTGCGCCGCTGCTCTGCCGCCCGCGGTCGCCGCGCCTTTCCTCCTGCCGTTCCAGCGTCGCCGCCTCTCGCCGCGCCTTTTGAGCCCACCCTCGCGCTGCGTCGCGCCGTCGCCGCCGTCCCCAAGGTGAGGATCCGAATCCTTAGGGCGGGTCACGGCCGGGTCGCGCCCTGTGGGTGCTGGGTTGACGGGTTGTTTTGTTATTTTGTTATTTTTTCTCTTTTTTTAAATTATATATATATATAAATCTGTTTATATAATTACTGGTATTTAATTTTCAAAAAAATATATATATTCACTTAGAGAAAAATATAGACAGTATGATTTATGGTTTTAGGAAAAATGTATGTATATATATACCTTGATAATTATGTTTTGTTTTGAAAAATATTATTATATATAAATAGGAAAAAAATAAATATTGTATATATAATTTCTGAAAATTATAAATACATTATTAATTTGCTGTAAAATTATGGTAACTGGTACCTTTTGGGAAAATATGTGTTTATGGTATACATGAATTATATTTCTAAAATATATAATTATTTTGATAATGTAATTGTTTGGAAAAATATTTGAAAATATTATGGAAAATATATACATATATTATAAATTCCAGAAAAATTATAGTAATTATAATTTTGGGAAATTATAATTATTTTGTGAAAATATAGTTTGAAAAGAGTTTTAACTGAAGTATAGTACCGAAATTGTATTCGGATATATGTATGGTTAAATATTTTCGATAAATGGAAATAATAACAGATAAGAACCGGGATGGGTATATATCGTAATGTTGGCATCATAGTATACCGATTATGTGCATTTATGTGTATGTATGATTTTGTTGTATAGGTTTTTGGATATCGGGCAGTTTCCCGAGGAGCCGGCGTCGGACCGGACATTGTCTCCGAAGTTGAGTAATCGGCCAAGGTGAGGATGGATTTCCTTCAATATGTGCCTTATTACTCGGTATATTGTGTTTTGTTGCTTGTTGCATTGTTGAGTATTATGTGGTTGGTTTCGGGATGTTTATCCCGGTGCTTATTTGTTATTTTTGGGATGTCTATCCCGGTTTGTTATTTTTTTTGGGATGTCTATCCCTGGGTTCTTTTTGATCTGGCACCAGGAACAGGTTGATAACCTGGTACGACCCTAGTTAATCCGTGACAGGGCCCGGAAAGATAAAATTGGATAATTGGATTTTGTTGAGTCTTTTGGTCGATTTTTGATTGTTTTTGGCCTTGAGTAACTTTAGTGTCCATATTGATGGTCTTTCCATTGTCGTGAGCACTTCGGACTCACCCCTCACCTGCGAGCTTTCATCCCGTAGGATGAGTTATTTGTGTTACAGGTTGGGTTCATTCCAGACAGGCTGCGGCGTTATCCCTTGGACGGGCTTGGATCCATAGTTTGCATGTGTCGCATACAGTGTTAGTGAGATATTTAAGTCTTCCGCTGTGCACTGTTTTTATTATTATTGGGCCAATGGGCCGGAATTGTTGCTTATGTTGTTTTATTATTTTGGGCCGTTGGGCCGAGTTATGGTTGTTTACACTGTATGCTAGGCCTTGTTGGGCTGGGTTGTCACAGTTCCGGCTTGTATTTACTGTGTACGGTAAATACTGGTCGGGGCGTCTCAACCCGGGTGGCGATGTCGCTCCAGTGCTCGATAGTGTCGACGGCGGCTGTGGCAGAGGACGCGGCAATGACGGAGGCGAGCACAGGAAGAACTTCCAGGGGCCGCACCTGGACGCGCCGTCGCCGTCAAAAGGAGGGCCGGTGTGGTGAAGGACGCGGCCCGCTGTTTGTTCCGATGGATCGACTTCCAACCGCCTTTGAATCCTGCTGCCGTGGCCACCGTTGCCGCTAGCTCCTGCCGCTAGGGATGGCAATTGGGTAGGGTCGGGTAGGGTAAGCAAGACCCAGACCCGGACCCTTAATCAAATCGGGTAGGGTAAGAATGGACTAATTATGAATCGGGTAGGGTAAAATTTAATTTTTTTGCCCAACGGGTAATACGGGTCTGGGTAAGGGTATACCCGCTAAGTAAAAATCAAGTTCTAATTAAACAAAATCATACAATTATTAAATTAGCATTCATGAAATATGTTCCAAGTTCAAGTATAAAAATTTTAAAAATAACAAGAAGTCCAAAAACTTAAAGTAGCGTGTAACTTTTCTCAACTTAAAATCCAAATAATTTTTTTATTTCTTAATCTCCATCCTCTTCTCTACCAAGAGCAACATATATTTTTCTAAAAAAAAGTTAATATTATTAAATAATATAAAAATAAGAATCTTATAATAAGTTAAAAATATAAATTAATATTGAATGCTTATTTTCTTTTTCCATATTATTATCATAAACAATTGTAGGATAATTATAAATTATTGTTTCTTTAAAGACAAAGAAAAATTATAATAATATAATATTAGTTTAGGGTTGTAGAGCACAAAATTTCAATAGACAGAAGAGGAGGTGAACGAAATTTCAATAGAAAAAGAAGAGGAGGTGAGTGGAAAAGAATTAAAGGAGCAAAAGAAAGAAACTCAGGTTGATTTTTATATTACGGTTATAGATTTTATAATGGGTCAATCATATTTTTGATCCTTGTGTTTATCGATTTGGGCATTTTTCATCATTGTGTTACAAAACGGACGTTTTTCATCCTTGTGTTTATTTTTCGGGACATTTTTCATTTTTCTCCGATTTTCCGAAAAGAAAATGCTGACGTGTCAATTTTTTAATTGACACATCAGCTATGTGGGCCCATATCAGATAGAAAATACCCGGCCCGAACCACACCACCCGACCCGTTTTCGCCCACGGGTTTTACCCGTATCCCATTCTGCCAATGACGAAAATAACCTCCATTTTTGTGGCTGAGTTTTTTTAAAAAAAAAACAGTATTGTGGCTAAATTGTTTAATCATTTTACATATTTATTTTTACTCATTTTGTAAATTCGGTAATTTTAGAAATGTATAAATTTTATTTCTAAAATAATTTTTTTTTGGAAGCTAAAATAACAAGACTTAACCTTCAAATTTTGTTGCAGTTAAATTGCATTATAAAAGACGTATTATCACTGCAAAAATAAAAAATTGAAGAAGAGAACAAACAATTTATTCTTTTCCACCTTGACTATACAAAAGAAAAAAGAAGAAACACCAACAATTCAATTTCACAAAGTCCCCTTCCCTAAACAGCTCTTCCAAGAACCCCACGACGGCAGAGGCCCATAATTGTTGAACCCGTCCACCAGTACGAAGAGCAATGGCACCAGCGGCAACGCATTCGATTTCTACCCGGAGTCGGCGTCAGAAGGGGAAGGGAACAAATCGGGATTGGCGAGGTGCAGCCGGCATTAGGAGACGAAGAGCTCCGTTGATTGCTTGATTGAGAGTTCAAGTTCGGCCTCAACGTTCTTGTCCTTGACGGTGGCGATTTTCTTGAGCTCGTCAACAGTGCGACGGCAGCAGTAGAGGAGGTAGGTGAACGGGGTAGAGTCTGGGGTGGGGATTTGGAGGCGATTAATCGAGAACAAAGAATTGAAGAGTAAAAAAAAGATTCAAGGCAAACAGGTTTATTCACAAAAGTAACCGATCGAGCAATCTCAAGCAAAATTTATACAAGCAAAAAATCAACACAAATGAAAAAAAAAAATAAGCAGAGGTGGAGTTATCGGGAAATAGCCAGAGGGCACCGGATCCAACCGCTAATGGAGCAACTCCCAGGAACAATACAAATGACCTACAACGCAACCTCACCCAACGCACGTAGCCGGAGAAAGGGAGAGGAGACACGTCGCCGGAGCACAAAAGAGAGCGCAGATTCCTTTAGGAGCGAGGTAGATCTGACAGGATCTGTCGAAGCACTTAAAAACAACTCCCATATGCGCCTTCGGCCGGAGCCATAACTGCAGCCACCGCCACGACTTGGGGGGCCTGGAGAACACCGGAGACGAGTTGAAAACCAGTAGCTTCGCTACTGTTTTTGCCACCGTGCCTCGCCGTCGAAAGGTGGAATAGAGGAAGGGGAGACCTCAGGGGTGAGCTGTTGCCGCTTGTGCAAGGAGTTGCTGGATGCATCCTTGATCTGTCAAGGAACACCCCCAGGTCAATAAGAAAACATGAAGGGAGGAGAAGAAGAAAAAAGAGAGAAAATGCGTGAGAAGGAAAAAGAAAGAGAAGAAAAGGAAGGCAGTAATTAAAAAAACAAAAGGAAACAAGGATGTTTTCGTCATTGGTAGAATGGGATATGGGTAAAACCCGTGGGCGAAAACGGGTCGGGTTGTGTGGTTCAGGTCGGGTGTTTTCTATCTGATATGGGCCCACATAGCTGATGTGTCAATTAAAAAATTGACACGTCAGCATTTTCTTTTCAGAAAATCGGGTAAAAATGAAAAAAGTCTCGAAAAATAAACACAAGGATGAAAAACATCCGTTTTGTAATTCAAGGATGAAAAATGCCCAAATCGATAAACACAAGGATCAAAAATATGATTGACCCATTTTAAAATATTATAATGGATAGGGTCTAACGGGTAGGGTAAAACCTAGACCCTTACCCAGACCCAGACCCTACCCGGACCCGGTCAACTCGGGTCCGGGTAATACCCTACCCTCTTTTTACCCGGTCAAAGTCGGGTAATACCCTACCTATAAAAGCGGGTTTCGAGTGGGTATTGGGTAGACCCGGAAAAATTGCCATCCCTACCTGCCACCACCGTTACCGCCGCGAGACGCTGGGATGGGGGGCCAAAGAGTGGCTGCAGATCGGTGAGTGTGTGTGCGTGAAAAAGAAAAGAAAAGGTGGGAAGGAGGGAGGCAGCACGAGGAGAAAAGAAAGAAAATAGAAGAAAGGAGGAGAAAAGAAAAGCATAATAAGAATTTGTATTGAAAAAAACATAATAAGAATTAATTTTTTGTTTTAGGGAATAATAGGAATTAAATTTAGATTAATATAAATTAATTTAATTTAGATTATATAAAAAATTACATTAAAAATTGTAATTTGGGTTTAGGGTCACTCGGGTGGGTAGAATCGGTCGGGTGGATTTTGGTTTTGTTTTGGGTTTTTTCCTGACATGTGGGACCAAAAAATCTGATGTGGCACCGAAAAATGTGCCGCGTCAGCGATTTTCACCGGATTCTGGCCGGACGAACCAAACTGGTCGAACGGAGAGATGAAAAGAGGCCAAAAACCTACACGAGGATGAAATCCAACTTTGAAGCCTTACACAGGGACCAAAAAAATGCTTTAATCCTTTTCAATTCGAACTAAGACCTTCCTTTTGAACTGTACATTACATGCGTAATGTTTTAGTTTGAAATGAAATCCTTGGGGCCTGTATGCCAAGTAAACATACCTTTTCTCTATGTACACTAATTATCAGGAATTCGTTGTTACAAAAAGAAACATAATCAATATATTTTAGTTTCAAACACATCAGTCTTAATTAATTAAGGTCCTAGTTTGGGAACCAAAGTTTGATACGTAATTAAGCTGTTAATCTATATTCTATGCAATCTTTTATTCACTAATCATATCTTCTGGGCCAATATTGAGGTCCAGAAGTTGAATTTTTTTGTGCAGCAGATCTTACCATCTTGATATTTTGTTTCAGACTTTTGTGGCAGACAAATTGGATTATCATCATCATTTGCTGGAACTGCAGCAGGTGATGCATGCCTTCTTCTACCAAGAACATCAGTATCAGTCAGCAATGCAAAAGTTTCCTAGGCTTTCTTGCTCACTTTGTGATAGCTTGTGCACAAGGTGCTACCAGAGAATGACTTGTAAAGAAGCAAAGAAGGGATGCAAATAAATAGTTTTCCTGTTATAGGCTCTGTATGTCTTTGCACTGCAAAATCCTTCATATTTGATGTACCACAAAGCAATCTAGGATTAGTTTTACACTATACAGTGATCATCATCAAATATATTTTTTGTAGTTGAAAAAAATTAAACGAAAATTTAAAAGGGTTTCCTTACTTGCTGATAGGGTAAGGATTTTGCTTTCTAAAAATCATGAAGTACACTAATAATATCTTCGTTTCCAGTTTCATATAGTAACTGCTGGTTTATTAATTAGGTTGATGTTAGTGATGCATTCTTTTTTACAATGTGTCAACAGGACCCTGAGTTGCCAAGGTCAGGTGGGCTCTCGATCGGGCTAGTTCACTCTTTGTTCTGAATAGAAAATCTAAGAGGCAACTATAAGCAACTTATGAAGATGGCATACAGTTGTTAACTTGTAAGAACTTCCATTTGATTCTATTTTTGGTATGATAGGCGAGTGATGTTGTCAGACAAAATATGTCACAAGGATTCATTTGTACTGTAAAGAAGGAAAAAAAAAGAATGTAAAATAGAGCCATGTCATGTATTTAGTTAAGAGGGTGTCTGCCATTTCGTTGACTGTTAATACATGTCATGAGCAAGGTTGTTTGAGACTGAACCTACGGTGGCAAACAAAATCTTGGTCGACCTTGATAATTTGCAGGAATTAATAATATCAATGGGCTTGTAGCGCATTGGTAGTCTTGTAGAAGGAAAAACTTTAACATCAGCATCGACTAGTATAAAAGAAAAACTTTAAAACTATTGATCCTACTACCACTGTTGCATCAGTTCTATATATCCTGCACCAAAAATCAATTCCGCCCCTTGTTATATGTTATGGGGCAATCCAATCTTGGTTAGGTTCGTTCTTTTTCTTTCTTTTGGAACAATTAAGTTACATTGACTGTTAAAGACACGTTACAAGGTTTGCTAAGGGGGATATGTCGGAAGAAACGTGGGAACAAGAAGTCAGAGACAATATTCGAATCTGCAGAAGCAAATAGAAAAAGCTCAGGTGGAGTGGCAGCATGATTGCTAAAAGACAATAAGAAATTCTTCTTTACCTTTACTTTATGCCCTTTTTAATCACCTGATCAATATAAAATTAGAGAATTGGTGACAATAATAATTGTCTAATTAGATATCTGATTCGAGATCTGGATAGACTCCTTTTGGTTGCAATCCGAACTGTTTTATTTGTGAATTGAATAATAAAAGGTTGCTTTTTCATGTGCGTGCCTCGCATGGATGATATTTTACTTCTTATACCAAGAGGAAATGCTTCCTATCCTTGGTTTTATAAAATTTTGCTGACAGCAACTTCTCCTCTGCGTGATTATTCAATCAGTAAAGGGCATCATGCAAGGCTTGCTTTCTGTAAAAGTAGAACTATTGCAGAAGAGAGGATATAATTGTTTTAAGGCTTCCACATGTTGACTCTCATCCTGATTAGTGTGAATGCTGGTGCTGCATTTTGCCCTTATATAAAGATCACTTCCATTTTTCCTACAACCAACCAATGCTGCATCAGCTTTGTACTATACTGTTAACCAGTTCCACCAACCAGACACACTAATGATGAAGAAGGCCTGTGATCCTTTAAGGGTTATATTGGGTCTAGTGGTATTACTCTTCTTCTGGGATCACTCGTCTCAAAATTATGCAGCAGCACAATCCAACATCAGCATCATTGATCAAAATGCTCTTCTTGCTTTAAAATCCCACATAACCGATGTTCCCAACAACATCTTGGCAACCAACTGGTCCACCACTACCTCAGTATGCAGTTGGATTGGCGTCTCTTGTAATAATGCCACCCTACAAAGAGTTATTGCCTTAAATCTTTCTTCCATGGGCCTTGAAGGCAGTATCCCCCAAGATATAGGTAACCTTTCATTTCTTGTTATGTTAAGTCTCTCAAACAACAGACTGGCAGGGGAAATCCCATCTGGGTTAGGGTCCTTACCAAATCTTGAAGCCTTGTTCCTGGGTAGAAACCGTTTCTCAGGTATCATCCCGCCTTCCATCTGCAATATCTCCACCTTAAGGGAACTAAGACTGAGGAGCAATAAACTGAGCGGAAACATTCCTGAGGGGATAGGCAACTTGGCTAGACTGGAAATCCTAGACTTGTTTGACAACCTTATATCAGGTTCCATACCAGTGTCTGCTTTCAACTTGTCTTCTCTCAGGATAATGCTTTTGAGCAGAAATAGGCTCAGTGTCAGCCTTTCTGATGATACTTGTCAAAATCTTCCAAGCCTTGAGTGGTTGGATCTTGGTAGCAATCAGATTGTTGGAAAAATTCCTCCCGGTCTAGGAAAATGTAAACAGCTAAAACGATTAAACCTTCAATACAACAAACTCAGTGGACGCATCCCAACAGCTCTTGCCAATCTGACCCAGCTGGAGGAGCTTAAACTTGCTACAAATTCCTTGACAGGTGTGCCATATGAATTCTGAAAACTTAGCGTAACCTTATTTATCCATATTTCATCATAAATATAAAAATCGGTCTTATAACTCTTTTGCAGGTGAAATACCAGAGGAACTAGGCTCCCTCTATAAATTGAAGAAATTGTCAATAAGAAACAATACACTCAAAGGTCCCATTACGTCCTTTTCTTTTGATAATTCATTTTTCCTTCTTTATTGAAGTCTGACCATCAACTCTAATGTGAAAATAATGATATGCTTTGAAACGAGCGATAAAGCTAAATACCTTGCTTTAAGGGCCCATAATATTCCTTTTTGCAAGCATCAAAAAGATATAGACAATCTGTAGTATATAATGAGCCTTCTATTTTGAAGTATAGTTATCAGAATCCAAGTGGTTAATGAACCACAAAAGAGTATGGATCACTGGTTCACATGGTTCGGGCAAATGAATTTGCAGGATCTATCCCAAGAAGTCTAGTTAACTGTACCATGTTGGTGGAATTATCGTTGAGTGAGAGTGGACTGACAGGTGAGACAAAAATTTACCTTACTCTTTTCCTTAATTTTCATGTCAATAAATAGTTTTCCTGTTATTGACTCTCTGTGTTTTTGCACTGCAAACCCTTCATAGTTGATGTACCTAAAAGCAATATACCATTATTTTTACACTTCACCGTGATCATCATCAAATATATTTATTGTAGTTGCAAACAATAAAACAAAATTTTTAAAGGGTTTCCTTTATTATGGAGCAATTAGCTTTTGACATAATAGATTGGAATCCTGGAATGGAAGCCAAGAGTCCATAAGAGCATTCACTGTAAGAATTTAACAATGATAACTTTTCTCCTACAAGTTATGTCAACTCATCTCATCCAGAAATGAAACTATTCCTAGATATCTAATACACAAGTTTTGGCAATTTCTTTTGACGTGATGAATCCCGTCATTTTGCCAGGGACCATACCATCTGACATTGGTGAATTCCGTAGTCTAGAGAGGCTATACCTTTGGGGGAATGAACTCCATGGAAATATCCCCATCTCCATTGGCAATGCTTCCAGGCTAACTCTTCTGGAGTTCAGCCACAACAGATTCTCGGGTCCCGTTCCTAACTCTCTTGGCAATTTAAAACAACTGCGGCTTCTGAATCTAGATACCAATTATTTGACTGACTTGAGCTTTATCTCTTCTTTGGCAAATTGCAAAGAGTTAAGAATAATTCATCTAAGTTTTAATCCATTCAACACCACACTTCCAGCTTCTATTGGAAATCTCTCTGCTGTCCTTGAGCAATTCGCAATGGCAGGTTGCAAAATAAAAGGAAACATACCAGGAGAAACTGGCAACTTAAGCAGCTTGACAAAGTTATACCTGGGAGACAATGAGTTGACTGGACCAATTCCGACCACTATTGGAAGACTGAAAAAATTGCAAGGTTTGAGTCTCTATAATAATAGTTTAGAAGGATCCATCCCAAGTGAGATTTGTCAGCTAAGTTATTTGTTTGTATTGTCCTTGGATTATAACAAACTTGCTGGAAGTATGCCAGCTTGCTTGGGCAGTATGACCTCCATGAGAGCTTTACATTTAGAAGCAAACAATTTGGCTTTCCGAATACCTTCATCCTTCTGGAACCTTAAAGATGTCTTGTATGTAAACTTGTCATCAAATTCACTAAGTGGTGAGCTACCATTATCCATTGGGAATCTGAAGGTTAGTGTGATGCTAGACTTGTCAAGCAATCACTTCTCAGGTGTTATCCCAAGCACCCTGGGCAGCCTCCAAAACCTTAAATATCTTTCCTTAGCATATAACACATTTCAGGGGCCAGTTCCTGAATCATTTGGAAAATTTGTAAGCATGGAAGAGCTGGATTTATCGAGCAACAACCTGTCTGGAGCGATCCCAAAGTCTTTTGAGAATCTCACGTCTCTTAAATACCTGAATGTGTCTTTCAATGCATTACAAGGAGAAATTCCAGGTGAAGGACCTTTTAAGAATTTTTCAGCTGAGTCATTTTTAGGAAATAAGGGATTTTGTAGTGGATCCATGCCGGAATTTCCAAAGTGCAAGAATATTTCTTCAGAAGGGTCAAAGAATTCTGCTGGGCACTTACTGAAATACATTCTTCCACCCACCATATCAACAATGCTGGTTGCTTCCTTTATATTTGTCTTGCTGAAGTGCCGGAAACCAAGCGTTAAACAGCAAAGTCAGACGGATGATATAGTTTTGCCCACATGGAGAAGAATTTCTTATCAAGAACTTCTGCAAGCAACAGATGCATTTTGTGAAAGCAATTTACTTGGTGTAGGAGGTTTTGGTTCTGTGTATAAAGGGACATTTCCTGATGGGACGGAAGTTGCAGTTAAGGTTTTCAATATGCAACAGGAAAAAGCACTTAAGAGTTTTGATGCAGAATGTGAAGTACTAAGCAGCATCCGCCATCGAAATCTTGTCAAAATTATCAGCACTTGCTCTAATCTTGACTTCAGAGCATTGATATTGGAATACATGGCCAATGGGAGCCTAGAGAAGTGGTTGTACTCTCATAATTATTGTTTGGATATTGTGCAGAGACTGAACATCATGATTGATGTTGCATCAGCATTGGATTATCTACACCACGGTTTTTCCAGTCCCATTGTCCATTGTGATTTGAAGCCAAGCAATATATTGCTAGACACAGAAATGATTGCACATGTATCCGATTTAGGAATTGCCAAACTCTTGGGGGAGGAGAATTCTATGGCACAAACGAAGACCTTGGCCACTGTTGGGTATATGGCACCAGGTAATGCCTAATCCCTTAATACAAGTTCCTTTTTGAGCCCAAAAAATTATCATTTTTTCTTTTGGTAAGTTCATCTCTTCGCTTTTTCACTGTCTTCTTTCCCTAATTGAATTATGGACAGAGTATGGCTTAGAAGGGATTGTTTCCACAAGAGGGGATGTATACAGCTTTGGTATACTGCTGATGGAGACATTTACAAGAAGTAAGCCAACTGATGAAATGTTTGGGGAAGGAATGAGCTTGAAAGACTATGTACAGAAAGCATTACCTGATTCTGTAGCAAAAATTGTAGATGAGCATCTGCTGTCAGAGGAAAAGCATCTTTTATCTAAGATAAAGTGTTTATCATCCATTTTCACATTGGCTATGGACTGTGTGATTGAATTTCCTGAGCAAAGAACTTACATAACAGAAGTCCTTGCCACCCTAAAACATATCAGAACCAGATATCTAGCTGACACGGTAAGGATTTTGCTTCCAAAAGTACACTAATAATATCATTGTTTCCACTTTCACAGAGTAACTGCCGGCTTATTTATTAGACTGATTGTTGTGATTATGACTTAGTCACAATAATAATGCAGTTGTAACAGCTTTGAATAGGTCTGTGTTTGAATAGTCCTAGTTGTTACTAACTGGTACTAAAAGATAGGCAAAATGTTAGTAGGTTCTGTTACATGCACGTATATAAAAGGCCTTGAACTGAATGATAAATATCATCACTTTCCAGTAAGCTTTGTTCACTGCTTTTATAAACAACACTGATGATGTTCGTAATGCATCCTTTTCTGCAATGTGTCAACAGAACCCTCGATTGCTAAGGTCTGGTGGGCACCCGCACTAGTTCACTCTTTGTTCTGAATCAAAAATTTAAAGAGGCAACTTATGAAGATGGAGCGACATTGTCAGATGAAAGATGTTACTGGGTGATGTCATAGAATGATTGTAAAGGAGGAACTGATGGTATGCCATTGTATCAGCTTGTATTGTTGAATTTGTTATTATAACAATTATACGACAAGAAGCTAGAAAGAGAGTAGTGTCATATGATTTAGTTGTTAAGGTTCTCTATCAGGCCGTTGACTGATGATACGAGGTTGTCAAGGGATCTGTTAGTTATAAGAAGTCATAGACTATTCTGAGAATTGCATGACAGTGACTTTTGTTTACTTTATGCCGCTTCTAAACCATGCGATCAATAATTATTGACTAACTAGATATTTGATTATCTTATGGTCCTTGAGATCTTACGCAGAGATTACCTTTGCTGCAGTTGAAATAATACTGATTATTGAATTGAACAAAAAAGGTTACGTGTTCATGTGCGTATCACCTGAAATTTTAACACGTAGACAAGATGATACATATGCTTTAGCTTTATAAAATTTCGCTGACAGCAACTTTGTGTATTATATGACATTTTTTAGTTCATATATGGAATCATGCATGACCTGTACAAATATTTTCAGAACAGAAGATTTCATTCTTCAAGGCTTTCACATATTGATTCTCAACCCCATCAATGTGTTTGTGAACCCTGACCGCTGTAATTTACTTTCATTAGTTTTATCCTACTCTGGAAACCAATTGCACACCAATCAGATGAGGAATATATGTGATCTCTTTTGGGGTACACTGTTATTAGTACTAGTCTTCTTCTGGGATCACTTGTTTCAGGATTATGCAGCAGTACAGTCCAACATCAGCAGCATTGATCAAAATGCTCTTCTTTCTCTAAAATCCCACATAACCTATGACCCCAACAACTTCTTGGCAACCAACTGGTCCACCACTACTTCAGTTTGCAGCTGGATTGGTGTCTACTGTACTAATGCCACCCCACATAGAGTCACTACCTTGAATCTTTCCTCCATGGGCCTTGAAGGCAGTATCCCTCCAGATATAGGTAATCTTTCATTTCTTGTTAAGCTAGATCTCTCAAACAACAGATTCACGGGGGAGATCCCGTCGGGGTTGGGATCCTTTGCGAATCTTGAAGTTTTGTTCCTGGGTAAAAACCGTTTGTCAGGCATCTTCCCGCCTTCCATCTGCAATATCTCCACGTTAACGGAACTAAGCATAAGAAAGAATGCACTGAGAGGAAATATTCCTGAGGGTATAGGGAACTTGGCTAACCTGAAAAACCTAGACTTGTATGACAACCTTATATCAGGTTCCATACCGATGCCAGCTTTCAACATGTCTTCTCTGATGATAATGATGTTGGGCAGAAATAGGCTGAATGGGAGCCTTCCTGATGATATTTGCCAGAATCTTCCAAACCTTTTCTGGTTTTATATTAATCATAATGAGATCATTGGAAAAATTCCTAATGGTGTATGGAAATGTAAACAGCTAATTCTATTTGCTGTTGAATATAATAAACTCACTGGAAGCATCCCAACAGCTCTTGCCAATCTGACCCAGCTGGAGGAGCTTCAGCTTGGCTCAAATTGCTTGACAGGTATGTCATACGAGCGCTCCAGGCTTTGCCATTTTACATTGTTTATCTTCTTCTTTTCATTTGTGTTATATATATATGGTAGTTTAAATATAACAAGTTGGGTAACAGTGCACTGTGTCCATTTATAACTCTTTTTGCAGGTGAAATACCAGAAGAACTAGGCTCACTCTATAAATTGACGAGATTGTCGTTGACAAACAATACACTCAAAGGTGCCATTACGCCCTATTCTTTTGATAACTCCTTCTCTCTCCTTTTAAAGCTTGCAGTAATTTTACACAATGGACTATGAACTTGCAGGATCTATCTCCAGGAGTCTAGCTAACTGTACCATGTTGGTGGAGCTATCGTTGGCTGAGAATGGACTGACAGGTGAGATAAGATTGACCTTACTCTTTCCCATTTCCCATTATAGACTCTGTATTTTTCTCTGCAGAGCACATTGTCTATATGTTACTCATTCACAACCGTTCAAAGTCTTTTTCTGCTTTACTGTGGTGACGGAAAAACTTGTGATCACTGTACTCAGAACAAGTAGCTTTTGACATGGTAGAATGACATCCTGGAAAAAACCAAGAGTCCATAAAAACGGTCACTGTAAGAAATGAATGATATAACTTATCTAGTACAAGTTTGCATATGTTAAGAAATAGAAGATAGCTCAGATCAACTTATTTCATTCAAGAATGAAAAGGTTCCAACAAATTTATGAATTGGTTTCACATTTTGCCAGGTACTATACCAGCGTACATTGGTGAATTCGGTAGTCTAGAGAGGCTATACCTTTAGGGCAATCAACTCCATGGAAATATCCCCATCTCCATTAGCAATGCTTCCAAGCTAACCCTTCTCGAGTTGAGCAGGAATGCATTTTCAGGTCCTGTTCCGAGCTCTCTAGGAAATTTAAGACAACTGCAGGATCTGAATCTAGGTCTAAATAATTTGACTGACTTGAGCTTTATCTCTACTATGGCGAATTGCAAAAAGTTGATAATAATTCAGTTAGGTTTTAATCAATTTAACAACATCCTCCCAGCTTCTATTGGAAATCTCTCTACTGCCCTTCAAGAACTGAACATGGCAAGCTGCAAAATAAAGGGAAGCATACCAGGCGAAATTGGCAACTTAAGCAGCTTGACAAAGTTAACCATGGCAGACAATGAATTGACTGGACCAGTTCCGACCACCATTGGAAGATTGAAAAAATTGCAAGGTCTAAGTTTCAGCAACAACCGCTTAGAAGGACCGATCCCAAACGATATCTGTCAGCTAGGCTACTTGTATATTTTGTTTTTGAATAATAACAAACTAGTTGGATCTATACCTACTTGCTTGGGTAGTGTTACCTTCCTCAGAATATTACGTTTAGATGCAAACAATTTAGCTTTTCCAATACCTTCATCCTTCTGGAACCTTAAAGATATCTTGCAAGTAAACTTATCAACAAGTTCACTAAGTGGTCTGTTACCATTATCTGTTGTGAATCTGAAGGTTATTGTGGGGTTAGATTTGTCAAGCAATCACTTCTCAGGTGCTATTCCAAGCACCCTGGGCAGCCTCCAAATCCTTCAATATCTTTCCTTAGCATATAACACATTTGAAGGCCCTATTCCTGAATCATTTGGAAACTTGATTAGTGTGGAAACCTTGGATCTATCAAGCAACATCCTATCTGGAGAGATTCCCAAGTCTTTCGAGAAGCTCAAGTCTCTTAAATACCTGAATGTCTCTTTCAATAGATTACAGGGAGAAATTCCTGATGGAGGAGCTCTAAAGAACTTTTCGGTTGAGTCATTTTTAGGAAATAAGGGACTTTGTAGTGGATCCCTGCCCCGGTTTCCAAAGTGCAAGAATATTTCTCCAGAAGGAGAGAAGAGTTCTGTTGTGCACTTGCTGAAATATATTCTTCCAACGATCACATCAATAATGCTTGTTGCTTCATTCATATTGGTCTGCTTAAAATGTCGAAAACCAAGTGTTAGACAACAAAGTGGGACAGATGATATGGCTTTGGCCACATGGAGAAGAATTTCTTATCTAGAACTGCTACAAGCGACAAATGCATTTTCTGACAGCAATTTACTTGGTGTGGGAGGTTTTGGTTCTGTGTACAAAGGAACATTTCACGATGGAACAGAAGTAGCAGTAAAGGTTTTCAATATGCAACAAGAAAGAGCACTAAAGAGTTTTGATGCAGAATGTGAAGTACTAAGCAACATCCGACATAGAAATCTTGTCAAAATTGTCAGTACTTGCTCTAATCTTGACTTCAGAGCAATGATACTGGAATACATGGTCAATGGGAGCCTAGAGAAGTGGTTGTATTCCCATAATTGTTGTTTGGATATTGTGCAGAGGCTGAACATCATGATTGATGTTGCATCAGCATTGGATTATCTCCACCACGGTTTTTCCAGACCAATTGTCCATTGTGATATAAAGCCAAGCAATATATTGCTAGACTCAGAAATGACTGCACATGTATCCGATTTAGGCATTGCCAAACTCTTGGGGGTTGAAGATTCCATGGCGCAAACGAAGACCTTGGCCACTATTGGGTATATGGCACCAGGTAATGTTGAAGGCCTTGATACAAGTTCCTAATTTGAGTCCAAAACATTATTATTTTTCGGTAAGTCTTCTCCTAGCTTTCCACTCTCTTCTTTTATGGACAGAATATGGCTCAGAAGGGATTGTTTCCACAAAAGGGGATGTATACAGCCTGATGGAGACATTTACAAGTAAGAAGCCAACTGATGAAATGTTTGGGGAAGGAATGAGCTTGAAAGACTGTATAAGAAACACATTACCTGATGCCATAGCAAAGATTGTAGATCCAAATCTGCAGTCACAGGAAGAACATCTTTCAGCTAAGATAGATTGCTTATCATCAATCTTTGCATTAGCTGTAGATTGCTCGGTTGAATTTCCCGAGAAAAGAACTGACATAACAGATGTCCTTGCCACCCTAATAAAAACCAGAACCAGATATGTAGCTGATACGGTAAGGATTTTTTGTTGTTTACTATTCCATAGAGTTACTTCTGGCTTATTAATTAGACTGATGTTAGTAATTGATTCTTTGTAACAATGTGGCAAACAGGATCCTGAATTGCTAAGGTTGGTGGCGGTAGCACACTCTTTGTTCCGAATTACAAATTTAACAGCAGTATAAGAAAGTTATGAAGATTGTATTACCATAGTACTGCAGTTGTAACTAGTAGCACTTTTCATTTGAATCTATTACTGGTAAGAATGTGAAGATATAATTTTAGACCAAAGATGTCGCATTGAGCCTTCAGAGATTGACCAAATACTGATNTCCTCCGACTGACATTCAAATCATCAAGTACAAACAGTCAGAAGCCGAACGTGACTTTTTATGATGCTCTCTTCACAAGAATAGAAAGTCAGCTTCATTCCTTTGATGTATTCTCAGTATTATTGCTTTTGTAATTATAATAATTAAATGAAAAACAGCAACGGGAACTTAGAACCCAAGTTAAAAGAAATCAGAGACTAAACAGTACTGCACCAGAAAATAAAAGCTGAGCAGTAGTGTTAGCTTGATTGCTAAAAGACAACAGGCATTTTTTATTACTTTATACCTCTTCTAAGTACATGATCAGTATAAAGTTAGAAAAAGTGGGTGACATCTAAGTAATAAACTGGTCCAAAATAATATGGTATTTGATCTTTTATGGATCTTGAGATAAGACTCCTTTTAGCTGCAATTGAAACAGTACTGATTATTAATTGAATAAACAAACTTAAATGTTCCATGTGCCTCACCCTAATTATATTTTACTTTCAATACATAGACTAAATGCCACCTTTGCTTTAGTTTTATAAATTTGCTGACAGCAGCTTCTTTTTACACAATTATTTTTCAACAAAGGGCATCATAATGACCTGCTTTCTCTAGTAGTACAAATATTGCAGAAGGGAATATAACTCTTTAAGCCTTCCACATGTTGACTGCCAGCGTGATTAGTGAGAATCAATTTTTTTTGTCCTATTACCAACCAATTCTGCATCGGTTTTATACTAACACTAATCACCAATCCCGCCAATCAGACACAATAATGATGCAGAAGACCTGTATTCCCTCCTTGGGTAGAGTGCTTTTAGTAGTACTCTTCTTCTGGGATCACTTGTTTCAAAATTATGCAGCGGCACAATCCAAAGTAAGCAGCATTGACCAAAATGCTCTTCTTGCTCTAAAATCCCACATAACATATGACCCCAACAACATCTTGGCAACCAACTGGTCCACCACTACCTCAGTATGCAGTTGGATAGGCGTCTCTTGTAATAATGCCACGCTACAAAGAGTTACTGCATTGAATCTGTCTTCCATGGGTCTTGACGGCAGTATCCCCCAAGACATAGGTAACCTTTCATTTCTTGTTATGTTAAATCTCTCAAACAACAGACTGGCAGGAGAAATCCCATCTGGGTTCGGGTCCTTACCAAACCTTGAAGCCTTGTTCCTGGGTAGAAACCGTTTCTCAGGTACCATCCCGCCTTCCATCTGCAATATCTCCACCTTAAGAGAACTAAGACTCAGGAGTAATAAATTGAGTGGAAACATTCCTGAGGGGATAGGCAACTTGGCTAGACTGGAAATCCTAGACTTGTTTGACAACCTTATATCAGGTTCCATACCAGTGTCTGCTTTCATCTTGTCTTCTCTCAGGATAATGCTTTTAAGCAGAAATAGGCTCAGTGACAGCCTTTCTGATGATACTTGTCAAAATCTTCCAAGGCTTCGGGTGTTGGATATTGGTTACAATCAGATTGTTGGAAAAATTCCTCCTGGTATAGGGAAATGTAAACAGCTAATTCGATTAACTCTTGAATACAACAAACTCAGTGGAAGCGTCCCAACTGCTCTTGCCAATCTGACCGAGCTGGAGGAACTAAATCTTGGCTCAAATTCCTTGACAGGTACGCCATATGAACTCTGAAAACTTAGCTGGAAACATGTTTATCATATATGGAATCCGTAGCTATTTTTTTGCAGTAGAAAGTGTTATATATATCCATATTTCACCATAAGTATTGGTTTTATAACTTTGTTGCAGGTGAAATACCAGAGGAACTAGGCTCCCTCTATAAACTGGAGAGATTGTCAATAAGAAACAATACACTCAAAGGTGCCATGACATCCTTTTCTTCTGATAATTCCTTTTTCCTTCCTTGATGAAGTCTGACTGTCTACTCTAACTCTAATGCGAAATAATGAGATGTTTTGAAACGAGTGATTAAGCTAGATATCTTGCTTTAAGGGCCCATAATAATCTATAGACAATGTATAGGATATAATAAGTTTTCTAGTTTTAAGTATAGTTATCAGAATCCAACTGGTTTGGTTGGTTAATGATGTTCACATGGTTCAGGCAAATGAATTTGCAGGATCTATCCCAAGAAGTCTACTTAACTGTACCCTGTTGGTGGAATTAGCATTGGGCAACAGTGGACTGACCGGTGAGATAAATTTGACCTTACTCTTTTCCATTTCATTTCAAATCAATAAAAAATCTTCCTGTTGTAGGCTCTAGCATTACTGTCACACTGCACGGCGATTAATTATATGAATTATTTTCACATTTTGCCAGGGACTATACCAGCGTACATTGGTGAATTCCGTAGTCTAGAGAGGCTTTACCTTTCGGAGAATGAACTCCATGGAAATATCCCCATCTCCATTGGCAATGCTTCCAGGCTAACTCTTCTGGAGTTCAGCAGGAACAGATTCTCGGGTCCTGTTCCTAACTCTCTTGGCAATTTAAGACAACTGCAGATTCTGAATCTAGCTTTCAACAATTTGACTGACTTCAGTATCTCTTCTTTGGCAAATTGCAAAGAGTTGAGCATAATTCATTTAAGTTTTAATCCATTTAACACCACCTTTC
>JAKUCV010001015.1:3205-21354 GCA_028386065.3 Turnera subulata | reverse complement strand
TAAGCCAACTGATGAAATGTTTGGGGAAGGAATGAGCTTGAAAGACTATGTACAGAAAGCATTACCTGATTCTGTAGCAAAAATTGTAGATGAGCATCTGCTGTCAGAGGAAAAGCATCTTTTATCTAAGATAAAGTGTTTATCATCCATTTTCACATTGGCTATGGACTGTGTGATTGAATTTCCTGAGCAAAGAACTTACATAACAGAAGTCCTTGCCACCCTAAAACATATCAGAACCAGATATCTAGCTGACACGGTAAGGATTTTGCTTCCAAAAGTACACTAATGATATCATTGTTTCCAGTTTCACAGAGTAACTGCCGGCTTATTTATTAGACTGATTGTTGTGATTATGACTTAGTCACAATAATAATGCAGTTGTAACAGCTTTGAATAGGTTTGTGTTTGAATAGTCCTAGTTGTTACTAACTGGTACTAAAAGATAGGCAAAATGTTAGTAGGTTCTGTTACATGCACGTATATAAAAGGCCTCGAACTGAATGATAAATTTCGTCACTTTCCAGTAAGCTTTGTTCACTGCTTTTATAAACAACACTGATGATGTTCGTAATGCATCCTTTTCTGCAATGTGTCAACAGAACCCTCGATTGCTAAGGTCTGGTGGGCACCCGCACTAGTTCTCTCTTTGTTCTGAATCAAAGATTTAAAGAGGCAACTTATGAAGATGGAGAGACATTGTCAGATGAAAGATGTTACTGGGTGATGTCATAGAATGATTGTAAAGGAGGAAGGAAAGGATGTTTATACTCCTACAACTGATGTTATGCCATTGTATCAGCTTGTATTGTTGAATTTGTTATTATAAACAATTACACGACAAGAAGCTAGAAAGAGAGTAGTGTCATATGATTTAGTTGTTAAGGTTCTCTATCAGGCCGTTGACTGATGATACGAGGTTGTCAAGGGATCTGTTAGTTATAAGAAGTCATAGACTATTCTGAGAATTGCATGACAATGACTTGTGTTTACTTTATGCCGCTTCTAAACCATGCGATCAATAATTATTGACTAACTAGATATTTGATTATCTTATGGTCCTTGAGATCTTACGCAGAGATTACCTTTGCTGCAGTTGAAATAATACTGATTATTGAATTGAACAAAAAAGGTTACGTGTTCATGTGCGTATCACCTGAAATTTTAACACGTAGACAAGATGATACATATGCTTTAGCTTTATAAAATTTTGCTGACAGCAACTTTGTGTATTATATGACATTTTTTAGTTCATATATGGAATCATGCATGACCTGTACAAATATTTTCAGAACAGAAGATTTCATTCTTCAAGGCTTTCACATATTGATTCTCAACCCCATCAATGTGTTTGTGAACCCTGACCGCTGTAATTTACTTTCATTAGTTTTATCCTACTCTGGAGACCAATTGCACACCAATCAGATGAGGAATATATGTGATCTCTTTTGGGGTACACTGTTATTAGTACTAGTCTTCTTCTGGGATCACTTGTTTCAGGATTATGCAGCAGCACAGTCCAACATCAGCAGCATTGATCAAAATGCTCTTCTTTCTCTAAAATCCCACATAACCTATGACCCCAACAACTTCTTGGCAACCAACTGGTCCACCACTACTTCAGTTTGCAGCTGGATTGGTGTCTACTGTACTAATGCCACCCCACATAGAGTCACTACCTTGAATCTTTCCTCCATGGGCCTTGAAGGCAGTATCCCTCCAGATATAGGTAATCTTTCATTTCTTGTTAAGCTAGATCTCTCAAACAACAGATTCACGGGGGAGATCCCGTCGGGGTTGGGATCCTTTGCGAATCTTGAAGTTTTGTTCCTGGGTAAAAACCGTTTGTCAGGCATCTTCCCGCCTTCCATCTGCAATATCTCCACGTTAACGGAACTAAGCATAAGAAAGAATGCACTGAGAGGAAATATTCCTGAGGGTATAGGGAACTTGGCTAACCTGAAAAACCTAGACTTGTATGACAACCTTATATCAGGTTCCATACCGATGCCAGCTTTCAACATGTCTTCTCTGATGATAATGATGTTGGGCAGAAATAGGCTGAATGGGAGCCTTCCTGATGATATTTGCCAGAATCTTCCAAACCTTTTCTGGTTTTATATTAATCATAATGAGATCATTGGAAAAATTCCTAATGGTGTATGGAAATGTAAACAGCTAATTCTATTTGCTGTTGAATATAATAAACTCACTGGAAGCATCCCAACAGCTCTTGCCAATCTGACCCAGCTGGAGGAGCTTCAGCTTGGCTCAAATTGCTTGACAGGTATGTCATACGAGCGCTCCAGGCTTTGCCATTTTACATTGTTTATCTTCTTCTTTTCATTTGTGTTATATATATATGGTAGTTTAAATATAACAAGTTGGGTAACAGTGCACTGTGTCCATTTATAACTCTTTTTGCAGGTGAAATACCAGAAGAACTAGGCTCACTCTATAAATTGACGAGATTGTCGTTGACAAACAATACACTCAAAGGTGCCATTACGCCCTATTCTTTTGATAACTCCTTCTCTCTCCTTTTAAAGCTTGCAGTAATTTTACACAATGGACTATGAACTTGCAGGATCTATCTCCAGGAGTCTAGCTAACTGTACCATGTTGGTGGAGCTATCGTTGGCTGAGAATGGACTGACAGGTGAGATAAGATTGACCTTACTCTTTCCCATTTCCCATTATAGACTCTGTATTTTTCTCTGCAGAGCACATTGTCTATATGTTACTCATTCACAACCGTTCAAAGTCTTTTTCTGCTTTACTGTGGTGACGGAAAAACTTGTGATCACTGTACTCAGAACAAGTAGCTTTTGACATGGTAGAATGACATCCTGGAAAAAACCAAGAGTCCATAAAAACGGTCACTGTAAGAAATGAATGATATAACTTATCTAGTACAAGTTTGCATATGTTAAGAAATAGAAGATAGCTCAGATCAACTTATTTCATTCAAGAATGAAAAGGTTCCAACAAATTTATGAATTGGTTTCACATTTTGCCAGGTACTATACCAGCGTACATTGGTGAATTCGGTAGTCTAGAGAGGCTATACCTTTAGGGCAATCAACTCCATGGAAATATCCCCATCTCCATTAGCAATGCTTCCAAGCTAACCCTTCTCGAGTTGAGCAGGAATGCATTTTCAGGTCCTGTTCCGAGCTCTCTAGGAAATTTAAGACAACTGCAGGATCTGAATCTAGGTCTAAATAATTTGACTGACTTGAGCTTTATCTCTACTATGGCGAATTGCAAAAAGTTGATAATAATTCAGTTAGGTTTTAATCAATTTAACAACATCCTCCCAGCTTCTATTGGAAATCTCTCTACTGCCCTTCAAGAACTGAACATGGCAAGCTGCAAAATAAAGGGAAGCATACCAGGCGAAATTGGCAACTTAAGCAGCTTGACAAAGTTAACCATGGCAGACAATGAATTGACTGGACCAGTTCCGACCACCATTGGAAGATTGAAAAAATTGCAAGGTCTAAGTTTCAGCAACAACCGCTTAGAAGGACCGATCCCAAACGATATCTGTCAGCTAGGCTACTTGTATATTTTGTTTTTGAATAATAACAAACTAGTTGGATCTATACCTACTTGCTTGGGTAGTGTTACCTTCCTCAGAATATTACGTTTAGATGCAAACAATTTAGCTTTTCCAATACCTTCATCCTTCTGGAACCTTAAAGATATCTTGCAAGTAAACTTATCAACAAGTTCACTAAGTGGTCTGTTACCATTATCTGTTGTGAATCTGAAGGTTATTGTGGGGTTAGATTTGTCAAGCAATCACTTCTCAGGTGCTATTCCAAGCACCCTGGGCAGCCTCCAAATCCTTCAATATCTTTCCTTAGCATATAACACATTTGAAGGCCCTATTCCTGAATCATTTGGAAACTTGATTAGTGTGGAAACCTTGGATCTATCAAGCAACATCCTATCTGGAGAGATTCCCAAGTCTTTCGAGAAGCTCAAGTCTCTTAAATACCTGAATGTCTCTTTCAATAGATTACAGGGAGAAATTCCTGATGGAGGAGCTCTAAAGAACTTTTCGGTTGAGTCATTTTTAGGAAATAAGGGACTTTGTAGTGGATCCCTGCCCCGGTTTCCAAAGTGCAAGAATATTTCTCCAGAAGGAGAGAAGAGTTCTGTTGTGCACTTGCTGAAATATATTCTTCCAACG
Source organism: Turnera subulata (assembly GCA_028386065.3). Classification (NCBI taxonomy): domain Eukaryota; kingdom Viridiplantae; phylum Streptophyta; class Magnoliopsida; order Malpighiales; family Passifloraceae; genus Turnera; species Turnera subulata. The sequence goes on along the minus strand of JAKUCV010001015.1, from coordinate 17,153 downwards.
ATCACATCAATAATGCTTGTTGCTTCATTCATATTGGTCTGCTTAAAATGTCGAAAACCAAGTGTTAGACAACAAAGTGGGACAGATGATATGGCTTTGGCCACATGGAGAAGAATTTCTTATCTAGAACTGCTACAAGCGACAAATGCATTTTCTGACAGCAATTTACTTGGTGTGGGAGGTTTTGGTTCTGTGTACAAAGGAACATTTCACGATGGAACAGAAGTAGCAGTAAAGGTTTTCAATATGCAACAAGAAAGAGCACTAAAGAGTTTTGATGCAGAATGTGAAGTACTAAGCAATATCCGACATAGAAATCTTGTCAAAATTGTCAGTACTTGCTCTAATCTTGACTTCAGAGCATTGATACTGGAATACATGGTCAATGGGAGCCTAGAGAAGTGGTTGTATTCCCATAGTTGTTGTTTGGATATTGTGCAGAGGCTGAACATCATGATTGATGTTGCATCAGCATTGGATTATCTCCACCACGGTTGAAAATCAATTGTCCATTGTGATATAAAGCCAAGCAATATATTGCTAGACTCAGAAATGACTGCACATGTATCCGATTTAGGCATTGCCAAACTCTTGGGGGTTGAAGATTCCATGGCGCAAACGAAGACCTTGGCCACTATTGGGTATATGGCACCAGGTAATGTTGAAGGCCTTGATACAAGTTCCTAATTTGAGTCCAAAACATTATTATTTTTTGGTAAGTCTTCTCTTAGCTTTCCACTCTCTTCTTTTATGGACAGAATATGGCTCAGAAGGGATTGTTTCCACAAAAGGGGATGTATACAGCTTTGGTATACTGCTGATGGAGACATTTACAAGTAAGAAGCCAACTGATGAAATGTTTGGGGAAGGATTGAGCTTGAAAGACTGTATAAGAAACACATTACCTGATGCCATAGCAAAGATTGTAGATCCAAATCTGCTGTCACAGGAAGAACATCTTTCAGCTAAGATAGATTGCTTATCATCAATCTTTGCATTAGCTGTAGATTTCTCGGTTGAATTTCCCGAGAAAAGAACTGACATAACAGATGTCCTTGCCACCCTAAAAAAAACCAGAACCAGATATGTAGCTGATACGGTAAGGATTTTTTGTTGTTTACTATTCCATAGAGTTACTTCTGGCTTATTAATTAGACTGATGTTAGTAATTGATTCTTTGTAACAATGTGGCAAACAGGATCCTGAATTGCTAAGGTCAGTTGGGTGGTGGCGGTAGCACACTCTTTGTTCCGAATTACAAATTTAACAGCAGTATAAGAAAGTTATGAAGATTGTATTACCATAGTACTGCAGTTGTAACTAGTAGCACTTTTCATTTGAATCTATTACTGGTAAGAATGTGAAGATATAATTTTAGACCAAAGATGTCGCATTGAGCCTTCAGAGATTGACCAAATACTGATACAGAAACAAAAGGAAAAAAGAAAAAAGAAAAGGTACTCCTACTGATTGTATGTCCATTCTTGTTCTTCCTCCGACTGACATTCAAATCATCAAGTACAAACAGTCAGAAGCCGAACGTGACTTTTTATGATGCTCTCTTCACAAGAATAGAAAGTCAGCTTCATTCCTTTGATGTATTCTCAGTATTATTGCTTTTGTAATTATAATAATTAAATGAAAAACAGCACGGGAACTTTGAACCCAAGTTAAAAGAAATCAGAGACTGAACAGTACTGCACCAGAAAATAAAAGCTGAGCAGTAGTGTTAGCTTGATTGCTAAAAGACAACAGGCATTTTTGACAAGCTTAGACCTGGGAGACAATGAGCTGACTGGACCAATTCCCAGCACTATTGGAAGACTGAAAAAATTGCAAGGTTTGAATCTCTACAATAATAGATTAGAAGGATCCATCCCAAATGAGATTTGTCAGCTAAGTTACTTGTCCATATTGTACTTGCATTATAACAAACTTGTTGGAAGTATACCTGCTTGCTTGGGTAGTATGACCTCCATGAGAAGTTTACACCTGGAATCAAACAGTTTAGCCTTTCCAATACCCTCATCCTTCTGGAACTTTAAAGATATCTTGGATGTAAACTTGTCATCGAATTCACTAAGTGGTCAGCTACCGTTATCCATTGGGAATCTGAAGGTTATTGTGGAGCTAGACTTGTCAAGCAATCACTTCTCAGGTGTTATCCCAAGCACCCTGGGCAGCCTCCAAAACCTTCAATATCTGTGCTTGGCATACAACACATTTGAAGGACCAGTTCCTGAATCGTTTGGAAACTTGATAAGCATGGAAGAGCTGGATTTATCAGGCAACAAACTGTCAGGAACAATCCCGAAGTCTTTTGAGAAGCTCACGTCTCTTCAATACCTGAATGTGTCTTTCAATGCATTACGAGGAGAAATTCCCAGTGGAGGACCTTTTAAGAATTTTTCAGTTGAATCATTTTTAGGAAATAAGGGATTTTGCAGTGGATCCCTTCCCCAGTTTCCAAAGTGCAAGAATATTTCTCCAGAAGGATCAAAGACTTCTGCTGGGCACTTACTGAAATTCATTCTTCCACCCACCATATCAACAATACTGGTTGCTTCCTTTATATTCGTCTGGCTGAAGTGCCGGAAACCAAGCATTAAACAAAAAGGTGAGGCGGATGATGTAGTTTTGCCCACATGGAGAAGAATTTCTTATCAAGAACTTCTGCAAGCAACAGATGCATTTTGTGAAAGCAATTTACTTGGTGTAGGAGGTTTTGGTTCTGTGTATAAAGGGACATTTCCCGATGGAACGGAAGTTGCAGTAAAGGTTTTCAACATGCAACAGGAAAGAGCAATAAAGAGTTTTGATGCAGAATGTGAAGTACTAAGCAACATCCGACACAGAAATCTTGTCAAAATTATCAGCAGTTGCACTAATCGTGACTTCAAAGCGTTAATACTGGAATACATGGCCAACGGGAGCCTGGAGAAGTTGTTGTATTCTCATAACTATTCTTTGGATATTCTGCAAAGGCTGAACATCATGATAGATGTTGCATCGGGATTGGACTATCTCCACCACGGCTATTCCAGAGCTGTCGTTCATTGTGATTTGAAGCCAAGCAATGTCTTGCTAGACTCAGGAATGACAGCACATGTATCTGATTTAGGAATTGCCAAACTCTTGGGGGAGGAGGATTCTATGGCACAAACAAAGACCTTGGCCACTGTTGGGTATATGGCACCAGGTAATGCCTAATGCCAAAAAATTGGTTCTTTTTTTTTTTTGGTAAGTTCATCTCTTAGCTTTTTCACTGTCTTCTTTCCCTGATTGAATTATGGGCAGAGTATGGCTCAGAAGGGATTGTTTCCACAAGAGGGGACGTATACAGCTTTGGTATACTGCTGATGGAGACATTTACAAGAAAAAAGCCAACTGATGAAATGTTCAGGGAAGGAATGAGCTTGAAAGACTATGTACAGAAAGCATTACCTGATTCTGTAGCAAAACTTGTGGATGAACGTCTACTGTCAGAGGAAAGTCATCTTTTATCTAAGATAAAGTGTTTAACATCCATTTTCACATTGGCTATGGACTGTGTGATTGAATTTCCTGAGCAAAGAACTTACATAACAGAAGTCCTTGCCACCCTGAAGAATATCAGAACTAGATATCTTGCTGACACGGTAAGGATTTTGCTTCCAAAAGTCACAAAGTATAATAATATCGTTTTTTCCAGTTTCACAGAGTAACTTCCGGCTTATTTATTAGACTGATGATGTTCGTAATGCATCCTTTCCTGCAATGTGTCAACAGAACCCTCGATTGCTAAGGTCTGGTGGGCACCCGCACTAGTTCACTCTTTATGCGCAGTTGTAACTTGTAATCACTTTCATCTGATTCTATTTCTGGTAAGAACGTGGAGAGATATTGTCAATTGAAAAGGTGCTACAGGGTGCTGTCATTAGAATGATTGTAAAGGAAACATGTCTTTGTATCATCTTGTATTGTTTTATTTGTAAATTATAACAATTAAAGGATAAGAAGCAAGTAAGAGACTACTGCCATGTGATTTAGTTGTAAAGGGTGTCCATCAGGTTGTTAAGGGATCTATTTGTTATAAGAAATCAAAGACTAATCTGAGAACAGCAGTAACAAGTAAGAGTGTCAGCGTGATTGCTAAAAGAGAATGACTGTTTTTTACTTTATGCCGCTCCTGAACCACGCCATCAATACATAATTATAGGATGCGTGATATTTGATTATTTTATGGACCTCGTGATCTTGTGCTGTGATTACCTTTAGCTGCAATTGAAATATATTACTGATTATTGAATTGAACAGAAAGGGTTGCATGTTCATGTGTCACCTGCTGTGTAATATTTTAATTTTAACCAGATGATAGATACGCTTTATTCTTATATAAAATTTAGCTGACAACAATTTTTTCTATTATATTGTATTTTTTAATTAGTAAAGGGCATCATGCATGACCTGTTTTTCTTTGGAGACAAGTAGTACAAATATTGCAGCAGAAAACAAGATTTTCATTCTTCAAGGATTTCACATGTTGCTTTGGGAACGAATTCCACCAATCAGATGAAGAAGATCTGTAATCACTATTGGGGTATAGTGTGTTTAGTACTAGTCTTCTTCTGGGATCACCTGTTTCAAGATTATGCAGCAGCACAGTCCAACATCAGCAGCATTGACCAAAATGCTCTTCTTGCTCTAAAATCCCACATAACCTATGACCCCAACAACTTCTTGGCAACCAACTGGTCCACGAAAACTTCAGTTTGCAGCTGGATTGGTGTCTACTGTACTAATGCCACCCCATATAGAGTCACTACCTTGAATCTTTCCTCCATGGGCGGTTGAAGGCAGTATCCCCCCAGATATAGCTAACCTTTCATTTCTCATTACTCTAGATCTCTCAAACAACAGATTCACAGGGCAGATCCCATCCGGGTTCGGGTCCTTTGCGAATCTTGAAGTCCTGGTACTGGATAAAAACCGTTTGTCAGGCATCATCCCGCCTTCCATCTGCAATGTCTCCACATTAAGGAGCCTAAGTCTAAGAGAGAATGCACTGAGAGGAAATATTGCTGAGGTTATAGGGAGATTGGCTAACCTGGAAACTCTAGACTTGTATGACAACCCTTTATCAGGTCCCATACCAATGTCAGCTTTCAACATGTCTTCTCTGATGACAATGAAGTTGGGCAGAAATAGGGTGAATGGGAGCCTTCCTGATGATATTTGTCAGAATCTTCCAAACCTTACCTGGTTTTTTATTGGTCCTAATGAGATCGTTGGAAAAATTCCTAATGGTTTATGGAAATGTAAAAAGCTAGTTCAATTTATTGTTGGATATAATAAACTCACTGGAAGCATCCCAAAAGTTCTTGCCAATCTGACCCAGCTGGAGGAGCTTCAGCTTGATTCAAATTACTTGACAGGTATGTCATATGAACGCTGCAAGCTTTGCCATTTTACATTGTTTATCTTCTTCTTTTCATTTTTTTGCTATACAAAGTGTTATGTATATCAATATCGTAATTTAAATAGAACAATTGGGTGACAGTGCACTTTGTACATTTATAACTTTTTGTGCAGGTGAAATACCAGAAGAACTAGGCTCACTCTATAAATTAAAGAAATTGACGTTGACAAACAATCCACTCAAAGGTGCCATTACGCCCCTTTCTTTTGATAATTCCTTCTCTCTCCTTTTAAAGCTTGCATTAATTTTACACAATGGACTATGAACTTGCAGGATCTATCCCAAGGAGTCTAGCTAACTGTACCATGTTGATTAAGAATGGACTGACAGGTGAGATAAAATTGACCTTACTCTTTCCCATTTCCATATTTACATATGGTTTTCCTATTATACACTCTGTATTTTTCTCTAGGAGAGCACATTGTCTATATGTTACTCATTTACAACTGTAGCAGTAGTAATGTACCTATAAGTTGCAATTTAGCTATAGTTTTAGGCTGCACTATGATCATATCAAATTTTACTGAAGTTGCAAACAATACAAGAAGAATTCAAAAGTCTTTTTCTGCTTTACTGTGGTGAAGGAAAAACTTGTGATCACTGTACTCAGAACAAGTAGCTTTTGACATTGTAGATTGGCGTCCTGGAAGAAACCAACTTATTGCTTATCACATAACCAACTCTTATCACATAACCAACTTAATATCAGTCCATAAAAGCGTCGCTGTAAGAAATGAATGGTATTACTTATCTCGTACACGTTTGCATATGTTAAGAAATAGATGATAGCTCAGATCAACTTATATCATTCATGAATGAAACTGTTCCTAAAAATTTAAGATGCAAGTTTTGATGAGTTATGAATTAGTTTCACATTTTGCCAGGGACTATACCAGCTTACATTGGTGAGTTCAGTAGTCTAGAGAGGCTATATCTTTGGGGCAATGAACTCCGTGGAAATATCCCCATCTCCATTGGCAATGCTTCCAGGCTAACTCTTCTGCAGTTGAGCAGGAACGCATTTTCAGGTCCTGTTCCGAGCTCTCTAGGAAATTTAAGACAACTGCAGCGACTGAATCTAGGTCGAAATAATTTGACTAACTTGAGCTTTATCTCTTCTATGGCGAATTGCAAGAAGTTGATAAGCTTTCAGTTAGGTTTTAATCAATTTAACAACATCCTCCCAGCTTCAATTGGAAATCTCTCTGCTTCCCTTCAAGTTTTGCACCTGAAAAGTTGCAAAATAAAGGGAAGCATACCAGGAGAAATCGGCAACTTAAGCAGCTTGACAAAGTTAACCATGGCAGACAATGAATTGACTGGACCAGTTCCGACCACTATTGGAAGATTGAAAAAATTGCAAGGTCTAAGTTTCAGCAACAACAGGTTAGAAAGGTTGATCCCAAATGAGATATGTTAGCTAAGCTACTTGTATATTTTATCTTTGCATCATAACAAACTTGTTGGAAGTATACCTGCTTGCTTGGGTAATATGACCTCCATGAGAACTTTACATTAGGGAGCAAACAATTTAGCTTTTCCAATACCCTCATCCTTCTGGAACCTTAAAGATATCTTGCGTGTAAACTTGTCATCAAATTCACTAAGTGGTCAGCTACCATTATCCATTGGGAATCTGAAGGTTATTGCGATGCTAGAGTTGTCAAACAATAACTTCTCAGGTGCTATCCCAAGCACCCAGGGCAGCCTCCAAAACCTTAGATATCTTTCCTTAGCATATAACACATTTCAAGGCCCAATCCCAGAATCATTTGGAAACTTGATTAGTGTGGAATTCTTGGATCTATCAAGTAACATCCTGTCTGGAGAGATTCCCAAGTCTTTCGAGAAGCTAAAGTCTCTCAAAAAACTGAATGTCTCTTTCAATGCATTACAAGGAGAAATTCCTGATGGAGGGCCTTTAAAGAATTTTTCAGTTGAGTCGTTTTTAGGAAATAAGGGACTTTGCAGTGCATGGGGGCCCCGGTTTCCGAAGTGCAAGAATATTTCTTCAGAAGGAGAGAATACTTCAGCTGCGCACCTACTGAAATACATTCTTCCAACGAGTATATCACTAATGCTTGCTGCTTCCTTTATATTTGTCTGGCTGAAATGCCGGAAACCAAGCATTAAACTACAAAGTGAGGAAGATAATATAGTTTTGGCCACATGGAGAAGAATTTCTTATCAAGAACTTCTACAAGCCACAGATGGATTTTGCGACAGCAATTTACTCGGTGTAGGAGGTTTTGGTTCTGTGTATAAAGGGACATTTCCTGATGGAATGGAAGTTGCAGTGAAGGTTTTCAACATGCAACAGGAAAAAGCACTAAAGAGTTTTGATGCAGAATGTGAAGTACTGAGCACTATCCACCATCGAAATCTTGTCAAAATCGTCAGCACTTGCTCTAATCTTGACTTCAAAGCATTGATACTGGAATACATGCCCAACGGGAGCCTCGAGAAGTGGTTGTATTCTCATAATTATTGTTTGGATATTGTGCGGAGGCTGAACATCATGATTGATGTTGCATCAGCATTGGATTATCTACACCACGGTTTTTCCAGTCCCATTGTCCATTGTGATTTGAAGCCAAGCAATGTATTGCTAGACTCAACAATGACTGCACATGTATCTGATTTAGGAATTGCCAAACTCTTGGGGGAGGAGGATTCTATGGTACAAACAAAAACCTTGGCCACAGTTGGGTATATGGCACCAGGTAATGTCTAAGGTCTTAATACAAGTTCCTATTTTGATCCCAAAAAATTAAATTTTTGGTAAGTACTTCTCTTAACTTTGCACTGCCTTCTTTCCCTGATTGAATTATGGACAGAGTATGGCTTAGAAGGGATTGTTTCCACAAGAGGGGATGTATACAGCTTTGGTATACTGCTGATGGAGACATTGACAAGAAAGAAGCCAACTGATGAAATGTTTGGGGAAGGAATGAGTTTGAAAGACTATGTAAACAAAGCATTGCCTGATTCCGTAGCAACAATTGTAGATAAACATCTGCTGTCAGAGGAAGAACATCCTTCTGCTAAGATAAAGTGTATATCATCCATTTTCACATTGGCTATGGACTGTGTGGTTGAATTTCCAGAGAAAAGACCTGACATGACAGAAGTCCTTGCCACCCTGAGGAATATCAGAACTAGATATCTCGCTGATAAGGTAAGGATTTTGCTTCCAAAAGTCATAAAGTACACTAATAATATCTTTGTTTCCAGTTTCATAGAGTAACTGCTGGCTTATCAATTATATTGATGATGTTAGCTAGTAATGCATTCTTTTTTTACAATGTGTCAACAGGACCCTCAATTGCCAAGGTCAGGTGGGCACTCGCGCTAGTTCACTCTTTTTTTTTTCTGAATCAAAAATTTAAAGAGGCAACTATAAGCGGACTTATGAAGATGGCATTACCATAGTACTGCAGTTGTAACTTGTAAGAATGTGGAGAGATATTGTCAGATGAAAGATGTAACAGGGTGCTGCCATAGAATGTTTATACTCCTGCAACTGATGGTATGTCTTTGTAGCATCTTGTATTGTTGAATTTTTAATTATAACAATTATAGGACAAGATGATAGAAAGAGAGTAATGTCGATACAAGGTGAAATTGTATCGACATTACTCTCTTTAGCTGCCAAGTTGATTTAGCTGTTATGGGTGTCTATGGTCGTTGACTGTTGATACAAGGTTGTTATAAGAAATCATAGACTCATGTGAAAATTGCTAGACAATCACTTTTGTTTACTTTATGCCGCTTCTAAACCACACGATCAATATTAAATTATAGAATGGGTGACAAATAATTATGATATTTGATTATCTTATTGTTATGGTACTAAATAAATATTTATAGCTTGAGTGACCTGTAGTGACAAAAGAAAATGATCAAATATCAAAAGACAAAAGCGAAGAAGAAAAAGAAGCGCAAACTGCCACAACAAGAAGTCACTAAAAGAACCAAGTAACAAAAGTATTCTCTCCCAAGAATATTGCACTGCAAAAGGATTGGTTCTGTGGGCAATGTATTCTCCTTTCAGTTGTGCACTTGCTGAAATATATTCTTCCAACGATCACATCAATAATGCTTGTTGCTTCATTCATATTGGTCTGGTTAAAATGCTGAAAACCAAGTGTTAGACAACAAAGTGGGACAGATGATATGGCTTTGGCCACATGGAGAAGAATTTCTCATCAAGAACTTCTGCAAGCAACAGATGCATTTTGTGAAAGCAATTTACTTGGTGTTGGAGGTTTTGGTTCAGTGTATAAAGGGACATTAATTTCCTGATGGAACGGAAACTTGTTGACAGATAAAAATATACAACTATCAAAACTTGTTTTTTTTTTTTGTCTAACTTGGCATTCAAGTTTTCCGTGGATTATCATCATCATTTGCTCTGGAACTGCAACAGGACTGCTCGTCACTGAGGTGTCTCCTTCTGTCAACAAAAACATCAGTATCAGCCAGCAATGCAAAAATTTCCCAGTCTTTCTTGATCACTTTGTGATAACTTGTGCACAAGGAGTCACTAGACAATGACTTGTAAAGAAGGAATGAAGGGATGTAAATAAATAGTTCTCCTGTTATAGGCTCTGTATGTCTTTGCACTTGCAAAATCCGTCATATTTGATGTACCACAAAGCAATCTAGCATTAGTTTTACACCACACTGTGATCATCATCAAATATATTTTTTGTAGTTGCAAAAAGTTAAACGAAAATTTCAAATGGTTTCCTTTAAAATGGTGCTCAGATAGGTTAGCAACAACAGATGCATCATCAGGCTTTCCAGTAACAAGATCAGGCCCACTCTAGTTGTTTACAAATAGCATATCAAGCCCTCTCTTCCCAAAAGAAGGCCACTGACTCGGGCTCAGTCTTTTATACCACTAATTCAGCCCAGAAAGTTTACAAAGCCCAAATCCTGACACACTTCCAGTATTTTAGTCTAATGGTACAATCTTATATTATACTTGTTGAGAATAACAATCTTATATTATTAAAAATGCTCTAGTAATTAATGTCTAACTATAGTTTGTGTGCAATGAATCCATCCAGCTGTGGCTTGCTGTTGTGATGCTGATAAATATGGAAAATCAAAGATTTCGTTTTGTCTCAAAATTAGATACACGAAGAAGAAGTCCTCGTTCAATACGCGTATACGTATTACATTTTAAATTCCTGGAAAATTGCATGCTTTTCCAATTGCGTGAGTTTTATTAAATTTTTACTGTCACTTTTTATGTGATACACATGTTAAGACATCTTTAAGGATTGCATTCAAAACTTCAACGTAGGAATCATTTTTTAATTAAGGAAACAAGTCAAACAAAATAAAAAAAATGGAATTACCTTTGTGATTTCCATATACAACATAACAGGTGGAAGCAGAGAAAGAAGTCAATATTGACCAACAAAACATAAATGACTATATATACTGATCCCAATAACCAGCTCTTCCCCAGTTATCTGGGAAACCACTAAAGAAAGGTACATATAGTTAGCAAGTACTTGTTTCTTTCCCCCCAAGCAAAATCAATATCTACATCCATCAAATATTTAACCTGCCCTGTAAGCCAAGCAAATAATGAAGAATTGTATCGTCTTTTGCATGATATTAGTACTGTTCTTGACATTTTTTTCCCACGATGATCACTTGGGAGATGCAGCAGCACCAACACCTCACAGCACCAGCAGCTACATTACAGATCAAAATGCTCTTTTAGCTCTAAAAGCCCACATAACCCATGACCCTTACAATTCCCTGACAAGCAACTGGTCTAGCACCACCCCTGTATGCAGCAGCTGGATTGGTGTCTCTTGTGATCCCATCTCCCGCAGAGTCACATACTTGAATATTTCCCATATGGGTCTTGCAGGCACCATCCCTCCGCAGATAATCAACCTTTCATTTCTTGCTGTTCTTGACCTCAGAAACAACAGCTTCCGGGGGCCTTTGCATGATGTTTTCGAATATCTTCCAAACCTCCAGAAACTAGCACTTGCTGATAATTTGCTTGAGGGACAAATTCCTTCTAGCTTGTGGAAATGCAAAAGGTTACTCTCTTTAAACCTTAATGGTAACAAGTTCAGTGGAAGCATCTCAAAAGACCTTGCCAATCTCACCCTGTTAAAGCAGCTTTCTTTATCATTTAATGAGTTGACAAGTGTTAGCAGACGATAATCCTAATCCTAAGTAGTAGGCTTATCATAATCTTGTTTCTATTCTTATCGTTTACAACTCCCTTTGTACTGGAGTTCTTGTATGATTGTAACACTAACCTACTTGTATTACTTATATCAGTATATAATACCACGGCTGGGTACATGATTTGTGTGCCAATATTCTACACATAACAAGTCTATTAGGTTAGGTTTCTACATGGTAGCGGAGCCTTCTGCTTAATTGCTTACTCAAACAAATTTCTTCCTTTTCTCTCTTGCTCTCCCTATTGTTTTTCGATGGCACAAGATCCTCCTCCCTCAAGTTCTGTTAATTCTGGGACAGGGAACAACAACAATAACATTCCAATTGGTGGTGCTGCTGCAGCGCCCGCCATTGTTGTGCAACCCCTCACAAACTCTCATCAATCTGTCTCGATACAGTTATCCCATCATAACTATGTGTTTTGGAGGGCTCAGATGGAGCCTTATCTTGCTGGTCAAGGAGTGCTTGGGTATGTTACGGGGGCTTTTCCTTGCCCTGCTCCTACTCGCCTTGATGCTACCGGTGCTCCTCAACCAAATCCGGACTATGCACGCTGGATCCAACAGGATCAAGCAATCCTGAGCTCCATTAACTCATCCCTTGCTGTTGAAGTTTTTCCAACGGTAGTCGGCAAACGCGCGTCCAAAGAGGCGTGGGATGCGTTGGAAGCCTCTCTTGCATCTTCCAATCAGGCACGACGAATGGCCATACACTCTGCATTGCAGCAGATTTCTCAACTCCCTGATGAACCTGTTATGCAGTATCTCAATAGGGCCAAACGCTTGTCAGACGAACTTGCCGCCAGTGGGCAAGCAATGACTCCAACAGATTTTCAGATAAGTTTAATCCGTGGTCTTCAACCTGAATTAAAAACATTTGCCACCACTGTCACTGCTCGTCCCGAGCCTCTTTCTTTTGCTGAATTGCAGGGAGCTTTAATGAGTTTTGAGTTTCTTCATAATGATCCTCTCAAATCTCTTGCTTTGGAACCTGTCACCGTGTCTGACAAGCCTAAAGAATCCCCTGTTGCCTCTCCATCGGCTCATGTGGTTCAAAAACAGTCCTTTCCTCCTGCTCAACGTGGTGGCCGTGGTCGTCGTGGTAGGGGAGGACGCGGAGGCCGGGGGTCCTATCCTCAGTTTTATGACAATCGTGCGCCTCGTCCTCAGGAATCGAATAGACCCCGTTGTCAGATTTGCAACAAATGGGGTCATATTGCACCAAATTGCTATCAGCGACATTCTTCTCCAACTGTCAATATGGTCTCCCAATCCTATTCTCCTTATTCTCCAGAGCAATGGTTCCCTGATACAGGAGCCAGTCATCATGTGACTCCGGATCAGCATCATCTCCAACAATACACTGAATATCCCGGCCATGACATGGTTCAGGTTGGTAATGGGCAGGAAATGTCCATTACGGGAGTAGGTATTTCTTCTTTTTCAACCCCCACTCGTCCATTACAAGTCATTAACATTCTTCATGTCCCAACTATAACCAAATCTCTACTCTCTGTGCAACAATTTGCCAAAGATAATGATGTGTTTTTTGAGTTTCACCCTGATTTCTTTTTTGTAAAGGACCGAGTCAGCAGGCAAACTCTACTGACCGGTCGGAGTAGCAATGGTCTTTACACCTCAACCCCAAACCCGGCAATGGTGGAAAACAGGTGCATTCAGTAACTCGGGTAGAGGAGACTATTTGGCATCAGCGGCTTAGACACCCGCATCCCCAACTACAACAACTTATTTTCTCTCTTTGTCGTCTTCCGGTTTGCAAATCTTCTGTTTTTAATTCTTGTGTTGATTGTCCTTTTGGAAAACTTGCTCGTAGTTATTTACCTCTATCTACTAGTCGTTCTACCAAACCTTTGGAATTGATTTTCACGGATGTTTGGGGACCATCCCCGTATTCTAGTATTAATGGTTCACGATTTTATGTTATATTTTTGGATGATTTCAGCAAATACTTATGGATTTTTTGCATTAAACGCAAGTTCGATGTTTATGATGTTTTCCGCAAGTTCCAAGTTCATGTTGAGCGATTTTTTGAAACTAAAATTAAAAGTGTTCAAAGTGATTGGGGGGGTGAATATCGTTCTTTACATAAGTGGTTTCAGAGTTGTGGCATCAATCATCGCATTCAGTGTCCCCATACTCATGAGCAACAGGGCTCGGTTGAGCGTAGGCACCGACATATAGTGGAGACTGGGTTAACTTTATTAGCTGCAGCCAAGGTTCCTCCAACCTACTGGGAGTTTGCTCT
>JAKUCV010001014.1:0-23832 GCA_028386065.3 Turnera subulata | reverse complement strand
GACGATCTCAGGTCGGAGGACAATCACATCTATAAGAAAACGCTATCGACATACATAAAACGTTCCATGTAGCGTTCTTATGTGGGTCGGTCCGGTCAACAAGATCCCCATCTTGTACCCGTATGTAGAATTCGTAAGTCATACAATCCTCAACATACGCTAGTCTTATTTTATTATTACAACCCAACCATAATAATAACCGACTAGGGACTTTTAAGAATATACATATCAAATACATATACACTAGGGTAATATATATGTGCAAGCGATTATCTCATAATCATATATATAGGTATAACCTCAAAAAATGTATACATGAATACAATCATCCATAGACTGTCTTTTGGGCATATAACTAACACAAAATTATTAATTACTACTATTATTATTATTATTTTTCCATGATTATCTCCTCAATCTAATTACTCTACTATTGTTTATTACATTTATATTTTCCCAGAACACTAATTATTCCCAAAATTTTATCTATTTTATTTTTCAGAATATTATTTCCCTAAATTATATCCCCTTTTTATTATTTTTTTCCAATTAATTCTTTTTTTCCAGGATTTTTATCTATTCCAGAAATTCTTTTTTTTTTACTGGACTGGGCCTAAACAGTGCCGGATCAGGCCATGCACAGTGCCTAGCCCAGGCCCCAAACAGGAGCCCAGGAGCAGGCCCACGTGCAAGCCCAGAGGTCCAACCCAGCAGCCCAACCCATGCTTCAATGCCACACAGCCCATGATCCAACTCACGCTACTCGGGTCAACCCGACCCTATCCGGGTCGTCTTCAACCCGGGATGCTCACCTTGAGTAGAAATTCCTTTTTTTTTTTACTGGACTGGGCCTAAACAGTGTCAGATCAGGCCATGCATAGTGCCTAGCCTAGGCCCCAAACAGGAGCCCAGGAGCAGGCCCAGAGGTCCAGCCCAGCAGCCCAACCCATGCTTCAAAGCCACACAGCCCATGATCCAACTCGCGCTACTCGGGTCAACCCGACCCTTTCCGGGTCGTCTTCAACCCGGGATGCTCACCTTGAGTAGACGGCAACGGCGCGCATGTCGAGGTGAGGTGACGAGCGGGGCGAGGCGTGCGGCACGACGGACTGGCGATGAAGCGAGGGCGGCGGCAGAGCGAGCAGGAGGGGGCGTCGTCGGTCGTGGTGTGTGCAAGAGGTGGTGGTCCGACAACGGCTCGCGGGTCGTCGCGGTGCTGGAATGGTCGATCTGCTGAGGACGGTGGCTGGCGTGGCTTGCTGCGACTGCAAGCGAGGGAGGGAGGAATGGCCGGTCGCGGTGGTGAAGGGAAAGAAACAGGTGGCGAGACGGCGGCAGTGGCTCACGGCCACGGGTGGCTCACGGTGGGAATGAAAGGATAAGCGAAAAAAAGAAAGAAGAAGGGGAAGGGAAAGACGGCAGCATTTTTGGTGTGTGAGTGTGTGTGTGTTATTGTTGTTTTGTTTGTTTTTCCTTTTTCCTTTGTTGCAGGTGATGAAGGTTTGCAGATGAAATTTTTTGCAGGAAATGGATTTTGCAGGTGAGCAGAGAAGGATGACAGGGCAGAAAAAGATTCAAGGCAAACAGTGCAGGACAAGGTTTAGTCACGGGCAGAAAACTGGTGGTTCACATGCCCATAGTGAATGGCGGCTGCAGCCTCCACACTGTGCAGCATGTTGAGGCGGGTTCTGTCCGGACCAGAAAATAACTAACGTACCCCCTTGACTTTATTTCCGGCCCCATAACTCGGGGTTAATCCTGACTTTTCTGAAGATTCCTGGACCCAAAAAATTCCAACTTGGTCCGGAAAATCCGCAGAAAAATCTCGAGCGTGGGACAAGGCTCTGTTTCGAAATCCGATGCACGAATTACCATAAATTAATTACCTAAGATTAATTTTAATGGTAAATAACTATAAAATAAATTATTACGGTACCGGTAAAACGTAAAAATTACCCGGGCTGTTACATATAAGCCTTTGTATGCTTTACTGCCTACAACACTTGGAAAATAATAATGATGATAACTGATGTGGAATCTTTGTTTGGCACTGCATGCCTGGCACTAAATGCTGTTTAGATGCATGCCTGTTGTGCTATTGTTCTGTTTGTACTGTAATACAATTAAGAATTGCTATATTTGGAATTGTGTGCCTGTTTGCTTTCCCGCCTAAATTATACATGAGGTATTTGTCATAACATGTTATTATATTTTGGTGATAGTGTGAGGTTATGGGCCGAAAGCCCGGATATGAGAATAATACATAAAGTTCACACATCCCTGGATAAACATAATGTATGGCACACAGAACTAAATAAGAATAACTAAGAATATAATACTAAAATTCTATTGTGAAGTTGACCGGTAGTCCCGAGGGAGGGTTGGGTACCCTCGGGTCACTTTGTGCGGTTTAGCATGGTTACCCCAGGGGAAGGAAGGTGCTCCCCTGGAAGACTTGCACCAGTTAGGTGTGTCTGAGCGTACCCTTGTGAACACCTAAATTTGACCCACGAATTTTCTTCTAAAATTGGATTTTAAACGTACTTGAACTTTGGCTTGATGAGATGATTCAATCCTAGAAATAAGACATGTTAAGAATTTAATTTAGTGGAATACATTTTGGTAAATTGAGCCTTTGTATTTTGGAATGCTAGGATTAATGAGATGATTTTAATCTTAGTGTAAAATATATAATAAGGTTTATTCACACTAAAATGTATTTATTTCATTACTTGGGCCTTTTATTTATCTTAATCTAATTTTAATGAGATGATTTATCTTTGGATTGAGGATGGATGTAAGGGCCCAAGTTAATGAATTCTTCAGAGTTTAACTAGCCCATTAACACATTTCTTGCAAGTTAGTTTTAGATCTGATTTTCGTGGAAAATCAGAGTTAAATCATCATTTAATTAGATTTTGTGTTTTTGGTATGATTTTGCTTAAAATGGGTAATAATGTGTAATCAATCAGTTATGGAATGATTTGGAGGAGTAGTAATCAAGTAATAGAGTGATTCTGGGTTGATTAGGGGTTGATTACGCGGTGGAATCAAATCAGGGAGGAATTAGGGGAAACCGGGTGCAAAAAAAAGGATAGAACAAGGAAACGCGGGGGTGTCGGGCGGCCATGGCGGGATGACCGTCGGGCCTGGCGGTCTTGGTGCCCATGACTGCCGGCCATGGCGGCCATCCAGCCCATTACCGCCGGCTCTGGTGGTCTTAGTGCTCAGAAATGCCCGATTTCCCCGATTTTCGCCCCTAACTTGATTTTACGCGATTTTGGACCAAATTTTCGGGCATAATCTTCACCATTATGCAGGTCCACGCCCCTAGGCTTCCCAGAACACTATAAATAGGACCCCCCACTCACATTTCAAAGGATCAATCACTCATTACACACACACCCCCATAAGCTTTGTTGCTTGGAGAAACCCTTTCTCTCCAAGCCTAGAAACATTTCTATAGGCAGAAACTCTTGAGAAATTTCATAGAGAAGAGTAGAAAGAAGTTAGTAGCAGTAGGAGATCAAGAGGAGAAGAGAAAGAAGGCGAATTGAAGCAAACCATTGGAGAAGAAGTGCTAAACCCGAGAGGAAGAATCCAGTGGAGGTAGTCTTAGTATTTCGGCCATATCTGGAGCTGTAGATATCGATTTGCTGCAATCTTGGTGTCCCTGGAAAGCTAAGATGTAGCTCCAGAACTTCTCTGTTTAGACCAGACACCCAATTCCGCCGTTTTCTACCCTAAATTTCCTGTTTAAGTCCTGCTAAAATTTTGTTGCGAAGTGGTAAGCGCATAGGAGCGAGAGGAGGGCTACAAGAGGTAACTCGTTCTAATTTTCTTGATTATTTGCTACTGTGATATGATGATGCTGATGATGTGAATTTTTTGATGCCATGATAAGAACTATGTGGGCTTCAAACCCGATCACCGGGGTACATAGGTGGTCTCTAGTGGTGGAGACTCAAGCCCAAATATCTTTATTTTTCCTTTTTGTTTCGAATCTTCTTCTCCTTCCCCTCAAGTTCAATTTTATTAGTTTTATGTGATTTCTTTCCGTACCATACACACTTGCACAAGACATACATGGGTTCTTCAATTGCACAAATTTTTGACCCAACATGGATGGGTGCCTAACACCTTTCCACCCGTGACGAACCCCCGAATCCTATGTCTTTGGTTTCGTTATGATCAGTTGCCTAAGGAGTCATCCAAAGGTTTTTCCCAAATTTTGTCCTTAATAAAATTTGGGTGGCGACTCCATTGACATGAGATTAACCCGATGAAGAAGGTGAAAAGGAATAGGTGAGAAGGCCCTAGTGATTTTGGGTCGGGTTCTCACAACCCTCAGGGAGCCGGCGGCCACTCGTGGTTTATCAGTGGTTTTATGCCTCAGAATCTACCCCTTCTAAGGTGCGATATTTGGGTTTTCACACTCGGGATCTGGCCAGATGTGCTACCGAGACTTGACTCACAGTAGGGGGCCCTGAATAATAAGATACTTAAACCATAATAAGATATCGAACGATAATAACCCTCCTTCACTGATAATCTAATTGAGCACAATCAGTAACAAATATTTCTGTGTGGTGCACGACGATTTGTTTGTGCACTGTGGCAGTGATTGCCAGGTATCGATATGTTTGTGGTTGATTTGTATATGTATACTTTGGTTTATTTGTTTATGGTGAGACAGTGGTTGGTCTCACCCCTCACATCTTACACAGGTTACCTGATCATCGGCCAGGAGTGCACATCAGCAGGTGGCGGTGCTTTCTCCTCGGGTCGAATCCACAAAGTACATTATATTCATTTTACTACATTTGTTTGTCTTCCACTGCATACTCGATTATTATATATTGTATTGTATAATATATTGCATAATTAAATGATGTTTGTTTTGTTTATATCGTATCCCGGGGTAGAAGGGCATTTTGGTCATTTCATATGTTATAAGTAATATAATTGGTTATTTTGGGATACGAGCGTTACAGTTTGTAGCGGAGCTCCAGGACTCCACTAGTACGGTGCGGGGTTCGGGACGAACCTAGCGGAAGCTGGTGGGCCTGTGTCACCCGAGGTCTATGTGGGCGGGAAGTGAACGTCGGTGTCGGGATGAGCATGGACAAGGAGCGGCTTCTGGCAGACTTCTAGACAGAGGGGCACAGGAATGAACCGAATCCAAACCGGAATAGGAGAAATTTTGAGACTATGTAGGGACGAGGCTACACAGTTGGGGCGATTTCGTAATGATACGGGTATGAGACTGTATAATTAAGAATAGCTCAAATGAAGTGATTTCGTGGTTGTACAGGTATGGGACTGTACAATTGAGAATAACTTAAACGGTTTGATGGGTACTAACTATATCAACAAGGTGCACCTACCTTTTTCGGTCCTCATTCCAGAAAAACTCCAAAGTTAAGCGTGCTTGACCTGGAGCAATTCTAAGTTAAGCGTGCTTGATCTGGAGCAATTCTAGGATGGGTGACCTCCTGGGAAGTTTTTCTTGGAAACATGCTAGTGAGGACAAAGCATATTGGAAAGGTCCCCTATTGGTCTGTAGTGATAGTCGTCAAGCCGGGACGTTATAGAAAAGTTATATGCATCCACCACAGGGGAGTATGTCTCCTCATAATCAATACCAGGACGTTGTGCTTTATATCTCACTATTTCATTTCCCTCATTTCTTTTTTGCACAATTTCTTTTTCGTACAAATACTCATTTGTAACCGACCGGTTTTACACCATCAGGTATAGGCCCAAAAACTTCTCGCTTCATGAGTGAGTCTAACTCAGCCTTAATTATGTCTCTCCATTTTGGCCAATCATTTCTACATCGGCATTCATCAATTGACCTCGGCTCTTGATCCTCATTTCCTTCCATAATATTTAGCACTACATTATATGCAAAAATTCCGTCGACGGTTATTTTATGTCGGTTCCATCTTCTTCCTGACATAATATAGTTGATTGGGATCTCATCATTTTGACTTATTTTAGGTACCTGAGTTACTTCTGGAACATTATCATTTATGTCAGGAATCTCTTTTGGAGGATTATCCTCTTTTGGAGGATTTTGAACCTCTGCAGGAGATTTTATTACCTGAATAGGCCATCTTGTATCTTTGCTCCTTTTCTCTGTCGAGGATTTTTATCTTTGGAACCGAGTAGTCTTCCATGCTTCTGGCGTGCTTTAGATTAATTTGCAATCTTTGGTTGTCCTTCAGGGATATCAATTCTAGCAGGAGCATTTGCAGCTGGTACATGAGATTTGGTCAAACTATTGATATCAGTAAATGCGTCTGGCAATTGATTTGGTATATTTTGCAAATGAATTATCTTTTGAACTTCAAGTTCACACTTATCTGTTCGAGGATCAAGGCTTGATAATGATATAGCATTATATTTAATTTCTTTATCCAGCTACTTATTTTCACCCCCTAATGTTGGATAAACATTTTCATCAAAATGACAAACAGCAAATCTTGCTGTAAATAAATCTCCAGTTGGTTCCAAATATTTTATAATTGATGGAGATTCATATCCAACATATATTTTCAATCTTATTTGAGGACCCATTTTTGTTCGCTGTGGTGGAGCAATTGGCACATATACTGCACAACCAAAAGTCCGAAGATGGGAGATATTAGCTTCGTGACCATGAACCAATTGAATAGGGGATAGCTTATGATAACTCGTTGGTCTGATGTGCGCAAGTGCTGCTGCATGCAAAATAGCATGTTCCCAAACAGTAATGGGGAGTTTACACCTCATCAATAAAGGTCTAGCAATTAATTGGAGGCGTTTAATTAACGATTCTGCAAGACCATTTTGGGTATGAGCATGAGCTACTAGATGTTCAACCATAATTCCAACTGACATACAATAGTCATTAAACGCCTTAGAGGTAAATTCAGCAGCATTATCAAGACGTATAGTCTTTAATTGCATGATCATGGAAGTGAGTCGCAATTTGATTAATTGTGACAATAAGTGCGCAAATGCCAAATTGCATGAGGACAACAAACATATATGGGACCATCTAGTTGATGCATCAATCAAAACCATAAAATATCTAAATGGTCCACACGGTGGGTGTATAGGTCCACAAATATCTCCCTGAATTCTTTCCAAAAGTGCTGGTGATTCTGAACCAACCTTATCATTTGAAGGCCGAATAATTAATTTTCCTTGTGAGCAAGCAGCACATGAAAATTCATTAGATTGAAAAATCTTCTGGTTTTTCAATGGATGACCAAATGAATTTTAATAATCCTGCGCATCATTATTGATCCAGGATGGCCCAACCAGTCATGCCAAATTTTTAACTCATTAGTCAACTTCAGGCTGGTCCCAGCTTCAGCTGAGTATAATAACTTTCAATGACTAGAATATTTATGTAGTTCAATCCAAATGATAATACAGGTAATTTTTCCACAACTTGTTTATTAGCTGTAGTGGTAACTTTTGTAATATAGAGATATTCGGCATCTCTATTCATTGTCTTAATATGATATCCATTTAAATAGATATCCTTAAAACTTAACAAATTTCTTTGAGACTTTGAAGAAAACAAAGCATTTTAATGATTATCTTTGTTCCATTTGGTAGTAAAATTTGAGCTCTTCCGGAGCCTTTAATTATTTTTGTATTACCAGAGATTGTACTAACATATGCTTTTTCAAATTTCAAAGTGAAGAAATATTTCCGTTCATTAAATACGAAATGAGTAGTTGCACTGTCCGCTAGATAGATATCTGAGTCACTATTCTTGGAACCATACAGTTTAATGTCCATATCTTCATAAAAGAAAATAAAACATGCATAAGAAAATAATATTGAACTGAAATTTATTCCAAATTAAAAAAACATTAAGAAGAATAATAGAAACAAACAACAGATAATAACATAAATACAAACAAACATTCATTTTATTGCTTGCTTCTCCTAGATAAGCAAGATAATCATCAATATCAAAATATGAGTCAGACTGGAAGGCAACATCTTGGTCATCATCTTGAACAAAATTTGTTTCAACATTGCTTTCAAGGATGATTGATAGAATTCCACCAAATGCTTTGCTGCACGACTTGTTCGTGACCAGTGACCTGTCATGCCACACCGATAGCAAGTTGTCTCAGGATTTTTCTTGTCCTGATATTTGCCATCATTCATATTTTTTCCTTTGTTCTTGCTAATATTACAGTCACGATTATTAAAGTGGTTCCTTCCACGTCCACGCCCACGTCCCCGGCCACGACCTTGTCCATGGCCACGACCAGAATTATCATGTATTGCTGCATTCTCTTCTGGGAATGGAGTAGAAGCAGTGGGCCGAGACTCATAATTTTTCATCAATAGCTCATTATTTTGTTCAGCGACCAGGAGGCAAGAAATCAAATCAAAATATTTTGTGAAACCTTTTTCACGATACTGTTGCTGCAGGAGCACATTAAAAGTGGAGAATGTTTTTTTTTCTAACATATCAACATCAGTAATATCTTTTCCACATAATTTTAACTAAGAGCTGATCCAAAACACAACTGAATTATAATCATGCACATAATTAAAATCTTGCATCCACTCGTAACGAGCTTTTGGGAGTATGACCATCTTCACGTGATCATACCTTTCTTTCAAATTTTTCCAAAGATCTGCAGGATCTTTGACTGTAAGATACTCCATCTTTAAACTTTCATGAAGGTAATGATGGAGTAAGATTATGGCTTTTGTCTTATCTTGACTAGATACATCTTTTGCTTTTTCTTGACTAGTTCCTTCTTTATCTTGAATAGATACTGCTTTTCCTTTTTCTTGAGGAGATTTTATGGTATCTCCCAAGCCCATGGCATTTAAATGCATTTCTGTATCTAGTGCCCATGACAGATAATTTCTTCCGGAAATATCGAGGGCCTCAAATTCAAGTTTAGAAAGGTTTGCCATTATAACAATAAAGAAATGTATAAAAACAAATAAAGAGAAGTAAAATAATAATATAAGTATATACGCTTACCCGATAAATCTTTCAGCAATAGTAGTAGAATTATAGTATAGGGTATGTAATATATATATACTTACTCGATAAATCTTTCAGCTATATAAGTACTATATATGTATATATAGAAATGATAAAAGTAGTAATAAGAAAAGGTTTAGAAATGATTACCTTAATAGGGTAGAGACTCGTGCTGATAACGTGTTGTAAAATTGGGGGAGAAATTCATTATTTGATGGAATAATACAAACTTGATCAAGATAATAATACAACTTTGTGCAAGTAATATACTTTTAATAATAATAGAAAAAAGGAGAATAATTATACTAATGATGGAGGAAGGAAAGAAGAGAGTTGTATGGAAATTTGAAAAGAGTGAGTTTATGGATATCAAAGGTGTAAGTGTGTATAGAAATGAATGGGGTATTTATAGGTAAAAATGGGAGGATAAAAATAAATAAGAATGATTAATTTAATAAGATAAAATCAAAAGGATATTAGGTAAAAGAAGATGGTATTAAGATTAGGACAAAGGGAATTATGGAGAGTAAATGGTCAAGGAGAAGAATCCAATTGGATGATAGGTTTAGGGGTAAAATATTTACTGAGAGTAAAATCAGATACGATAAAAATATGTTTTGCTGGATGGTAAAAATGATATTCACTATATTTTATTTACAACAGATGAAACTTTTTCTTCGATACTGTTTTTTAGAACTATCTTTTTTCGTACTTCATCGCTACCAAAAATCCTCTCTTATATTTTCTTCTTTTTTCTGTTACATAAATATTTTTTTTTAAAAAAATACCATTATCATTAATGGGAGCTGCGAACTCTTATTTTTTATTCAATAAATATCTATTTTATTTTTTCTTGGAAAAATAAAATAACAATAAAGAAAAAAGAGGCCAATAAAATAATAACCATCAGACCAAAAGTTTTTTTCCTTATTTTTTTTATTTTTCTAAAAAAATATAATAACCAAAAAGAACTTCATCTTTACTTTTTTTCTTTCTTTTTCCTCCCACAAAATGCCAGAAGAACCACTCCACCCCACTATCACCATCATAATTATTTTATATTTATTATTTAAGTTCTTTTTCTATTTTTATTATTTTTTCTAAAAATTGAAATAGACAAAAGAATCAAACGGTAATGATCTTGCCATACCATCAAACACAGATGTAAAAACCCTAAGAGATTGAGGTTAAATGTGAAATTACAAAATTTAAGGAGTCAAACACCGTTTTTTTTTTTTCAAAGAGGTTATCCTAGTTTCGCATACTTCTTAGCCAAAAACCCTAGTTGCAGCCTTTTTCTCCGTTGCCGCTCTTCTATTATTGTAGATCGCGTACAGCACCCAATTTCCAAAACAAGGTAGATCTGCGGCAATTCATACCATCTTTCTTTTCATACCGTCTCTCTTCTTTTCTCTCTTTTCTTCTTCTTTTCTTCTTCTCTTTTTCTTCTCCTCTCCACCTGCTTTATAGAGCTGTGTCGGCGCCTGCATAATTGAGCTCAATTATGCAGGTTTAGCTACATATGGGGCGAG
Organism: Turnera subulata; assembly: GCA_028386065.3. NCBI lineage: Eukaryota > Viridiplantae > Streptophyta > Magnoliopsida > Malpighiales > Passifloraceae > Turnera > Turnera subulata. Next base: position 13,281 of record JAKUCV010001014.1, on the reverse strand, counting down.
TCCGGTCCGGACCAGAAAATAACTGATATACCTCCTTAGTTATATTTCTGGTCTGCTCCGTCGCAGTTAACATGATCTTTCTGAGGATTCCGGGACCCAAAAAATACCGACTTTGGTCCGTAAAATCCACGAAAAAACTCGAGCGCGGGCAAAACCTCGGTTTCGAAAAGCGATGCCCGATTTACCTTGAATTAATTACCCAAGATTAAATTCAAAGGTAAATCACTGTATAACGACTTTTACAGTCCCGGTAAAAATATAAATTTTTACCCGGGCTGTTACATTAAATATGATGAATCTTATTTACATTTAATTCCTATTAGGTTTCTCTTTCTTCCTAAACCTTAAAAAAAAGTAACCACTTTGTATTTAATGAGATAAAAACATATAAAGGTGAGCGACTGTCCAAGTCGCTAGTATTCCTTTTTTTTTTTTTTTTGTCTACCATACCCTACCTAGAATTATTCTTAATTACAAACCCTAGTTGCAGGCTTTTTACTCGGCTGCCTCTCCTCTATCATTGATCACCTACGGTAGCCAATTAATTACGAAAACAAGGTAGATTTGCGGCAATTGATTGATATCGTCTTTCTTGATTTTGTGGTTTTTTCTTGGATTGTTCATGCGGATCTACAAATCTATGTTTTTTTTTTTTTCTTGATGTTGCTCTTTTTCTGTCCCCCTTTTGTGATTTGATTTTGTCTCGCCTGGTTAATCTCTTGTTTTATTTCTCTTGAAGCAGATGGTGAATCCTTTGATTGGTAAAGTCTTGGGAAGGGTGGTATGTACTTTTTTGTGCCCAGCCATTCTTCTACTTATATATTCTGACTATAAGGAGTGCAAGTACAGATTGTGGTTTTTTTTTTGTTTTTAATCAATTGTGGATTAGTTGAGGTTGTGGGTAATCACCTGTACCTCTTGTGAGATTAGTTTTAGGATATGTATAATAGTTGTTCGTTCTAGGTTAATTTTGCCTAGAGTTAATTTGTTAGGGAAATTGGCTTCTTATTCTAATAATCTTAATTTTGTATGTGTCTGTCCCGGAGGATCCTGATATAGATAGTTTGATCATGATCTGGATTTGTTTAATCTCACTTTGATGGCCTGTCCTGAGTTGCCGTTAATTAAATTCCCCTACCTTGTATGTTTATTACTGCCGGATAATACTGTCAGATAGAGTTGATTGTCCCTGGCTTACTTAGATTACTGAGTATGTTCTACAAATGGCTTATTAATTTCTTCCGTGGCATCTATATTAATTGTCACAGGAGAACTTTCTTTCTGTCAACTTGAATCCTGGAAGATTTATGATGTGGACCGCCCTGGGCTGTGTTATTTATTTTCATCCCCGCATAAAGGCTTCAGCTTTGAAGGCGGCACATGCCGATTTGGCGGTGAAGCGCCAGTTGGCGGAGGAGCGCCGGTTGGCGGAGGAGCTCAGTAGGAGTTCAGGATGAACTCCAGCCCCCACAGAATAAGTACTTTTTCCCCCTTTTTACTGTTCAAGAATTTCCATTTGTTATTTGTATTTTATGTGCGGTCTTTTTAATTTTTTCTCTCTCCTTCAAAATTTCAGATTATCCAGCATAATGGCATCTCTCTGGACGCAATTTCGCACTTCAACCTCTTACTTTTAATTAATCAATGTTTGTCTAGTGTGTGGGATGTTTTGTTGTGAACTGCACAACTACTTTAGTGTATTTTGAGTAGCTGAATCGCCGTAGTTATTCTGGAAGTATGTTTGCGTATGATGTTAGCGAGCTCACTCTCAGGGGATTGAAATCTGTTTTGGGCTCTTGATGAGCTTCCAGCTTCATTTGCAGGCAGATGCAGTAGAGGCTGATAGAGTGCGAGAGCTTTCTCATAATGGCTGATAGCTGAGTCTCTCTGGTCACAAACATCATAACAGATGTCTAGTTTGGCATTTCTGAAGTCAGAATTCAGGATTCACTTTGACAAACATTAGTGGAAGAAAATTCAAGAACAGTAAATATCAAGATAAGATTCCCTATTATCATGCAAAGTAAACATTGATGGATACACATCTGCAACCCGCTGATTTCCTTCTCCAACCAATGCCTACCAAAATTGGCAGCGCGCGAGCATAGTAATGCCTAGCATTGTCGTAGTAAGGTTCTGCAGAGTTTCAAAAAGACTAAATTTATTTCATGCAACAAATAAAAATGCACGCATTTATGAGGCTCTGCTAGTAAACAGAAAGAAGACTGAACAACTACCTTTCCTTAGTTCAACCTTTGCAGCAAAGATAGCGTTTTATAGGGTTCATAAAATAAATGGTTAAGAGAATGATTGATAGGATTCAAAAATTCGAAAAGAAGAAGAGGATAAGATACAAAACGTTTCGAACAACAAGAAGAAAAGAAGATAAAATGCAACGTAGTAACAGTGTAAATGGTGCCTCTCACCGCCATGGAACTTTTTCGGGTCACTATCTACAGATTTATCAACGGATAAAAAATCCTAGTGATTGAATACACATCAATAATATTTTTTTACCTTTCCTCAACAATATAGTTTAACGAATTCCAGAAAATTAAATATAACTCATGTTTGGGTCGATTGGACCAACCCAAAGGACGATCTACCCTGTCAAGAATGGCAGGAGCCAATCTAAACAGCCCACCCTGAATTTGTCGAGGTAGCTAAAGGACAAGTCCTGCAGCTCCTGCCAAACTTTAATTTCACAGTTCTAGGCCGAAGGACAAACACCACTGCCGCTCCAAATTCTTAAATCGCTTCCAACAGCAATTTCAGGTAAAATTTTAGAGGCTCAATGTGGAAGACCAACCTAACCTTAGTCCAGCATTTCACTTACGCAGAGTTCCGCTAAATATAAATGAAAGAGGCAAACCATACGAAGTTCAAAACATTATGGCTCGTGCAGGCAATTTCATGATCAACGTTACATGCATCCTAATTATTTTTTTCTTTCTATGGGGAAGTACTAATTGTGTGCATGAAGGTACACACCTTTGGTGTTTATCCATTATCCATATATGATCTGAGTTCTAACAGCAAGGAACAGGTAACTTTTCCAAGAATTTTCGTGTCAATTGTCAATATGTGGATAATCCATTGACAAAAGCAGCCGCCTCAAATACTTTTCACAGTAGCTAGGTTCTAATTGTATTTGCAGATCACAAAATAGCCAACTACAATCAAACCCAGAGAACATAGCGAACAACTTAAAAAGCTGTTCTATTTCTATAATGTCCTATATGAGAGAGTTCCTGACACAAAAATCTACTAGCTTTGAACAACGAAATTGATCCTCAGCACCGACAGTCTTATTTAATTACGGACTCAAGTTTACCGGACACATAAGTACAAACGTGTCTAAACATCTTGGGGCGGCAAGCTTTCCAGGAACATGGAGTATCTTTCGCTGCTTGGTAACCACTCCCCTCTGACTGATTGCCGGTTAGAGTCAAAGCAAAAGGAACTCTTCCCAGTCATTGTCCCCAAGCACAGGCCCTAAGTCACATGTAATGACGAGGGTAAGAAAACACAAACGAACACAAGATGAGAAAAGTTATATACAGAGCATATGAGATCTGCGGGAAAAAAATGTGGTATTCTGTCTTGTCATAAGACTAACTTGAAGTTTTGCGCATCATAAAGGCATTTGGAATAGCTAGCTCATCTACAGCATAGTTCTAATCAGCTTTTTTGAACACTCAAAAAGCTCATCTACAGTGTAGATCCAAGGAACAAATTCAATCTCTACAGCTTATGTTAGCTAAGAGCTATTTCACTGGTTTCGATAAATTTAAGAAAAATATCTAAAGCAAACAGTATGACACAAAAAATTACTGGTAACAAATTGCAAGTAAAATGTGACGCAAGGTCATGCACAAAATAGAATAGATGGTGACCATCATTCTAACACAGTAACCATACATCACTGCCAACTGATAAAAAAGCTGAAGTCTTAGACCCAAACCTACAACTACTGCAAGACTTAACAAGGGGTCAATTTGATTGATATAGCTGATTCAATGGCGATCCAAAGTATGAAACAGCTTTTTAAATATTTGATACTAGAGTAGCTCAAGAGCATTATGCATTAATGGAAACAAAAAATATTACCCACGCCCTAGCCAGAAGGAAAATGATACGACCAGGGGGGAAATCAGGTCCAAGTCCAAATTAGTAGAAAGAGAGAGATGTTATAACATAGCAGGCACAGACAAGAAAACCAAGAAAATAAATTAAGTAAAATATGCATCCAAGATTATGCATAGCTGTTCAGGCATCTTCTACTGGGGTTCGACCAAGGGGATGTTTCTGTCATCTTTCCATTCAGGAAAGGCAACTGCAGCAAATTTTCTTGCATAAATTTTACCATGTGCCTGTCCATGAGTGCGAAACAAGGTGAATGTCTGTGACCCTATCAAACAGACTACTACAAATTGAACTAAATCAAGTGCTGTAGACAATGTCATAAGTATCACAGACTAGGAAACTCCAACTTGTGCAAAATGTGCAAGCAAATCCTCGAAAATGTGCAAAATGTGCAACACAATAACCCTCAAATTTACTTTTTCATATTCTCTTGTTTTGTCCTAATTTCAATATACGATAGAAATTATAGGGCCCATCCCTAGCTAGTTGGAACATAACTAGCTATCTCATTCTTAGTAGTTGGTGTAACCTCTCACAAGAAGCTTTTAGTCACTCCTTGGTCTATTTATGGCCATTGTCTGCAAATCATAAGTGGATGCAGGACCAAGAATATCAAACCTCAAACTTATAAATTTTGCTAGCCCAAACACCACCACAAACTTCCTATTTGGTTGAGCTCCCTTAAGAAATGAAAAAGGTGAGCATATCTAGCAATGTCATTTAAAAAAGCAACTCATTAATGTCTAAAGTTTCAGCATCAGAAAGTTCATCTTGCTCTTTGTCATTTCAGATTCGAGGCTGAAACTCTTCCAACAATCAATCATTTATCTACTTCATAACTGAAGGCTCTCTAAATTGTAAGCCATGTTGGAATGGAAAAGGCTATAAATGCAAACAGAAAGTCCTGTGAGGAGGCAGGCGAAACTGCAGATGCAAGTTAATATGACAACTCAAGCAAGAAGAAATATGACCCCTTAAATTCTTTTGCAACTTGCCATGTCTCTTCCATGATATGCTTCATGTTAAAATAGCCTGGCAATTACAACCAGCAGTTCTAGGATGGAATAACATTTCAGCCTAATCCAACAATGTAAACATTACTTTCCAAGAAGTAGCTGGATAAAGAGAGTGTGCAAAATAAACGATTTTATTGTCAAAAATATTTTTGATTTGACACCTACAACTTAGCATTGAACATGACCATTAACGTAATATTCTTAAACTTTTAGGTCTTTAATGTAAGATAGGCTCACAGGTACCTTTCCTACTAAGTAATGAATTTCTGCACATTTCAAATTTAAATATTCCCTTCCCAAATCCAATCATAGATCCCCCTCTGAATACCCTTAGTTAGACTATACCCTCAAAGAATTTATTTTAGTTCTTTTCCTTTCTTCCCTAAAACCCTCTCATTTCTTTTCACCTTGATCTTATCTTAATAAACAAAATGAATTTAATACCATAGTGATACCACCTGGTGGAAAGAGAACCTTGAAATTAGATTAGATATTCCGCCAATTCCAATGGATTAGACTGGAAGTACAAGAATTAAATACAGGGATGCAAACTGTAATCTAGATCAAGCAGTCCAGTTTGTGTCTCACAATAATAGGGAATTCCAAAATTAGGATTCATAAGAGGCAAAAGGGCAAGTAGACTAAATACATTAAGACAACTCCTGAAATGCATTATGCCTAGACATCAAATGTGATTTGTTTCTACTGAATAGATTTGAATAAGTCCAGCCCTACCATATTGCTTTGAAAATCCAGTAGGATTTCATGATCCAGTTTTCATTTTGTGCAATATAAAACCTGAAGGTATCCAAGCAGCTTTTGTCAACATTAACATCATATCATGTGTATGCAACACTGTTTTTATATTTCCCCCCTCAGTGGGAACAACAAGAATTATCTTTTTTACTAAGTCTTCAGTACAGAAATTGGGCATGTTTTCTAATATTTAGATTATATAATGCCATAAGGATGAGTTTCATACATCAGCAAGCGCATTGACCATGAGGGCTTCCAACTAACAAAGTGACTATCAGTTTCAACACACCATGAGGACTCCCAACTAGCGAAAGCTCACGTCCAACAAGAGCATAGACTGTGATTAGTACTCCTTAATGTGCAAGTTCGGTAAGGAAAAAAAAAGAAAGAAACAAAAAGCCTAAACGTGTCATCTTCAACTTTCAATAATGCAACAGACAACAATGGTAGACCCAACTAGCAACTAGCAGAAACATACCAGAGAGATCCACTACATGTCCAGTTTTAACCACTCTTTCCACAGTTCACAGGGAGACAAATCCAACAAACAACAAGCTACACCAATAGACACATAATTACTAAACCAATAGCAGCATTTGCAGCCTTCTAAGCAAAAAGAATCTCTATAAATGGACAATGCATAATGAAAGGAGACAAGAGCAAACATGTAAAAACTACCACATGAAACATCCAAGTTCGATACCCCACAGAAAAAGCGAAAACTACAACTGAAGAACGGATCATACGTACCCAAGGTTAAGAATGCTATTAATTGGGTCAAGAAGCTGAGCCTGCTGCTGTTGCTGCTGATGCTGTTGCTCCTCTTGCTGCTGCTGCGTAAGAGTAGCACCACCAGAAGCCACAGCCACGGCACTAGAAGGAGACCCTTTTGCCTCCACAAATCTCCAAAGATACCAAGAGGCCACTGACCTATAGGGCCTCCACTTCTCGCACAATTGATCCATCTGCGATGGCCTGGGCAGTTCCTGCAAATTGTACAGCAATTGCACCCCTTTCCTCACCCCTAGATCGTTGATGGGCAGCACGTCCGGTCTGTGCAGCGAGAATATCATGAACATGTGCACCGACCAGGACCCAATTCCATTTACCATAGTAAGCATGGTAAATAGCGATTTATCATCCATATTTACAATTGCGGAATCGGATAATATCCCGTTCTGGTACTTCCTGGCGAGGTCGTGGAGGTAACTGGCTTTCCGGCCCGAAACCCCAATCTGCCGGAGCTGTTGGGGGGTGAGGGCGAGGATGGTCTCCGGGAGGACGCCGGCCTCGCCGCCGCAGAGGGAGATGAAGCGGGTGTAGATGGAGGTCCCTGCCTTGAAGGCGAGTTGCTGGTAGAGAATGCTGCGGGTTAGGGCGAGGAAGGGAGTGTGGAATGTGTCGAACGTCGGCGGAGGGTGGAGGTCGATCAGAGTGGCGAGGAGCGGATCGGCGTCGCGGAGGTGGCGGATTGCAATGTCCACCTCCCCTTCGTAGGAGAGGGATCGGGCGGTTATGCGAGGGGGAGGAGGGGCCACCACGATGGCCCGCTGTTGCGCGTACTTTGATTTGCCGGGTTTCGGGGTGGGTTTAGGGGGGTCAGGGGCGGCCGGGGAGGAATCGTCGGCGGTGGTGGTGGTGGTGATGGCCAGGGAGGAATTAGGGTCGCCGGTGGCGGGGGTGGAGTCGGGGGAGAGTTTGCGGATTTTACGGGGACGGGCGGGGATTTTGGTGGGGGGAGAGGTGATTGGAGGAGGAGGAATAGTGTTGGCCATCTCAGTGGTGGTTATTGTGGTGGTGGCGATGGTGGAGCCATTCAGTTGCTGCGGCTGTGGCTGTGGTTGAGGAGTTGGTGGTTGGTGTTGTGTTTGCTCGCCCATGTGTCGATCAGTGGAACCTTCTTGGGTAGTGGTTGACTGGGGGCTAAATTAAGTAATAATGTCGACGGCGACGGCGGTGGCAACGGTGGCGGAGGAGGTTTATGGGGCGGAGGAGGATTTGGGGTTTTTAATTGCGGAGGAGTTGGGCGGTGATTTTTTTTTTTTTGGGTGGCGGAAAGGGGAGGAATTTGTGAGGTGGAAGATCGGGAACGGGATTTGACCCGGTTTTCTTTTTTGATGATAGACAAAAAAGCTCTAGTTTCTGTCTACCTATCCATGCATGATTATTATTGTTTGTTTGTTTTCTTTCTTTACTTTTTTTTTTTTTTTCTCTCCCAAGTGAAGTGGCATCATCCAAAAATGGGAGTGGATGTTTTTTTTTACTTTTGCAGTTTACTTCGTTTTCTTTTCTCTTGTTCTCGTCCAGTGACAATTTTTAGGGCTAAAAATTTAGTCCAATAGACCCATGTAGCCCAATAGACCAGTCTAATTTTCCTTTAAAGCCCAGCAATTAGGAGCAGATAAAAAAATTATAATGATTTATCAACTCCTATTTTTTAAAATCATACGATTTTTTGTTTTTATTTTTGGTTTGTTTATAATAAATCACTAACGAATAAAAGAATAAGCTATAATGGCAGTAGCCTTGTTGATTGATAAATGATAAGACGGAATCCAAAAAAATTTCATTACCAATTATTACAATAAAACTACCTTGAACAAAAATTTATCATGTTCTCCATGATAAAGAAAATATTTAAGTGTCTGCAGCATCAAAAGAAATCATAGGACACTGAATTGTTGACATAATGGTACGTAGTATTAATTAGTGCAGAAGGTTCTTCACATGGTGTTCATTCGCTCGAACAAAATTCCTGAGCTTTGGATGCAACTTTACCATTGTTAAACATAGTTAATGATATTTCGATGAACAGCGATTCAACAAAAACTTGAAGACAAGCTTCCCAGAAACCCACCTTTCCTGCTTGCATCCATCAACAAGGTACAACCCATCATAGAAAAACGTAGACTTGTCTCCATTCTTCCTTATAACTCTTACCGGTGTTCTTGCTCTCATGCTGTTCAGTAACGCAAGATTTCCACGGTCAAGTGTCTGGTCTCTGGCAGGTTGCTTTGTCTTAAACAAAAGATTCCCACCATGGCCTAAGTAAGTTAAACTATCTGGAGACTTCATGTCATCACCATACCTCTTGGTTGCTACAATGCTGGTGGCCAAAATACTCCCATCCCTTCTCATCATGTAATCTATCCCCTGGTAGAACTGACAGTGAAGTCCAATTATGTTTAGCTCCGCCCGATAATGAAACTCATCTCCAATCTCAATTCCAGGGACAGTACCTAAATGTTTGTCTCTGATAATCCATTTCTTACTAGCTTTAAGGATCATTGCTGCTTTGAAGTGAGCGTTAGTGTTCTGGTAATGATACATTTTTGACTTTGCTTTATTTTCCCGCTTGAGCTTAGCCAGTGTCTCCCTAAACAATTCCACTACCTCCTTCACTTGGTTACGGTTCTTGATCATCACAAGCTCTTCTGAATTATTATTTTTTACATTATACTTTGGTTTATAAGGTATTCTAGGTGTATGTCTATGTCCGTTTAGTTTAAGGCCCAAACGACACTTGCAATAATTATTGGGCGGAATATTTTTCTTGGGAACATAATCAATATTCTGATGATCATACCCACAACCATTTCTGGATGAATTGGCTTGGGAAAGAGATGGGGGAAATTTTTTATTGGAAGCAGCAGGAAAATCAGTCTTGGCAGAAATATTCTTGGGAGAAATTGCGTCAGGATTTGTTATCAGAATAGTTTTCTTCTTGGGTTTTCTTTGTGCAGACTTGTGGGCTAGTAAAGAACCCTGCGTGTGGCAATCAGGAGGAGAGTTACGCAGGATCGAGGAGCCTCTCAAAGACATTGGAGAAGGATATTTTCTTGGAGCAGTACAGGTAGCAAAACTTCTCATGCCGTTTTGATGGTTTAACCTTGATGGAAACCCACCGCCTTGAGTTGGCATGGGAAACTTTGATAACAAAATGTTGAGTTCTGGTGGTATACATTATGAGAGAAATATAAAATTTAATGATTGGACAGAAAAGTGTAAAACAATTCATGACGAATTGACAAGAAAACAACGGAAAATAGAAGTGTAAAACTATAAAATAGTAAGAATTTTTAAAAAATACAACAAACTGTATATAATATCAGTATTTGGCAAAAGTGAAGTTAAGACATGATACTATAACAAAAGAACAGGATATCTTCGGTCCCATATTCAAAGACTGAAGTAAAAAGCGTACTAGAAGACAACACATTCTAGCATACAAGTACAGAAAAATAAGCAAACAAACAAACAATTGAGTTCAAAATAAAATAATTGAGTAACCTAAAAACAGGATGGGAACAACAATAAAATAGAAAAAAAAAAAATGAGAGGATGAGCTGAAAACCTGAAATTCTTTAGCTCGGGAGGTGGTTGTTGGGATTATCTTTAAGTTTTGGGTATTTTATCATTAATTCGGAAGTGGATTAATCAAAATGGGAATAAGAAGGGGAAAGGAATGGAAAATGTGATTGTGACTTTGAGGGTGAGTTTACAACTTTCAGAAAGGATAAGTGAATGGCCAATTTAAACGCAAGTAGGAGTATAAATTTGTGTGACAAAAGAAAAAATATGGATATCCTTTTCGGTTTGTAGGTTGTTTTTTCGATGGCAATGAGTGTGACTTACCTTGAACAGAAGGGATGTGAGAATAACCTTGTGCAATACATGAATAATTACCTGCTATCTCTTAGATTAATTTGAATTATATCAGGTTATTTTTCTGTAAAAAAGAAGGCCTGGAAGTATTGCTGGTAAAAACTGTCATGTAACTTTCATGAGTTTTTGGTATGGAACATATGTATACTCTTCGGTTTGCTCTCTTTATATACTTATATTTTCAAAATTGTCCATTTTATATCTTTTCTGTTAGTGCCATGTGGTTTCAGTTAAAAGGAACATTTTCAAAGTATTGATATATAAAGAAAACAAACCCAATAATAATACAAACACGTACCATGCCAAAACCCCTAAATTTCATAATTTCATCATGCATTTTACATGGTGATTATCGGGAACACTTCTTTTGATTTAAGCTCTTGTTTACATGCTTTAGTTGTTTTCTTGTGAATTTGCTAAAATTTGATAACCACGCTATGTTTCTTATCCTTTCAGAAATTAAATCCAAAGAACTTCTAACCAAAACTTGCAGAATTGCAACAGTCATGCCAATTGTCACTATTTTCGGGCATTAATTAATGGGATGGTAGGAGAACACATTCTTCTTTTTTTTCCTTTGTTGAGGCCAACCCTTGAACCAAATGTTGGAATACACACCATTTACAAACCTCGCAAAATTAAAAGTCCTAAATTCGACAAAAAAAAAAATTAAAAGTCCTAAAAACTCTCGTAATGCAAAAATTATTGCCCACAAAGAATTGGATAATAGATATAAATCAAGGATCTGGGGGCCATTTTAATTATTAGATAACGTGAACTGATACAGGAGAGGAGATAATGAACAATGAATTAGACTTAATATGCCTGTTTTTAAGGTATTTTTGTAATGTTATCATATAATGGTAGGATTTGCAGTCTGAACAACGAGATTGAACGGTTCAAAAAAGAACAGCGAGATTGAAGTAGTGGAAGATTCAATATACAAAACCCAGTTTAAACAAAGATAAGGTTTTGAGATATTCTTGTGGACTTCACAAATTTGATTGGATTGGACATATTGATAGAAAAATGACGTCTGGATGTTAGAGGAAACAAATTAATATTGTTCTGACATTATGATTAGAGAGAGAGTAAAGTGTTTGATTATTTTTTTTAATCCAAAAAATGTCACTCGGATGTTTAGTAGATTGATCATGAATATGTTGTAAGAAAAACCATGATTTGTCTACAAGGTGATAATTTTATGTTACTAGTACACACATTAAATATGGATTTATAAGCACGGATTGTTTTGTCTTGACTGGAGTGGTGCATATGCTAACATGGTTTATATACTATTCTTGTTAGCCTAAACCTACCGGTCTCCGCACCAGAATGGTTGATATGCAGTCATTTCACTTATTTTATTTTTTTATTTTTTCCAGTGGCCACTCGCTACTCCTCTGCTTCCACCAATTAATTAACATATTCCATGAAAGAAATAATACAGGTTCAGTGAGTTTTAGTGTGTTAATAATATCCATATTATGGCAAAAGCGAACCTCCCTTTTAATTGACGGCGAATTCTTGAAAAAAATCTGTGGGATTTTTTTGGTGGAGACAGATTGTGACAGATTATACGGTTTGGGTGGACAGAAGTAACATGGTTAATTAATAAACAACAACGCTGGCTTATATCCTTTTGGTCTGCCCAAAACAAGGCATGTTCCAAACCTCATTCTGTAGATGTGTAAGTATTTCCTGTTCCTATAAGATCTGGTAGTAAACAATTGTGTAACTCATGAGCTAGCAAAACTAGACAATAATAGTACTAATGATAAATTTTTATATCGAGGAAACCTTTCTTACCAGATACAGAAGTTCATGTTATCTAGTACTTCATGGATTTGTACATTCTAAAAAACGTAAGAAATTTAATTATAGACTCATGAGCTCATCAGGTTGTCTACTGGTATCTATATATGACCATTTGAGTGTAAAAATAAAGCCCGAAGTGGGAATGTGGCGCCCAGTAGTAATGGAATGCGACAGTGGACGCTGGAATGGATTGCGTGGATTTGATTCGTCCAAATAAGAAGGACCCAAAACAAACTCCAGCCAGCCTCTCTAAAACAAACTTTTCTTAAACGTGTCAAAAAAAAAAATTACCCCCACCAAAAATGCAAATCATCATTTTTTTCCATGAATGAAATACTAGAATTTCCAGCAACCTCCAATTCCAAAAAAAAAAAAAAGCAAAAATCCAACTGTACTCAATTCAGTCCCTGTCGTTGCATGCCACACAAAATCTCTTACAGCTTTTCGACAAAAAAAAAAAAAGAAGAAAAGAAACACTCTCTTATTAGTTACTAACATGTACAGCTTGTCACTCTACCAGTCTACCTGGATAACGACGAACGACAAATCACCATTAAAGAAAAACTAAAACCAAAAGCCTCAACGTCTCTCTTCGCTGTACTGTCTTCCCAAATTAATGAACTCCCAAAACCAGCGGTACAGTACAACAATTTCATTTTTCCTCCCTCCTCCATTTTTTTTAAAAAAAAAGAAAAAAAAAAGAAAAGAAAACAGACACCCACCCCGTCTTCCTCGCTCTTAAAAATATCATATCTACTACTCTCACTCTCTTCTCTGCCTTGTCCCCATCACTCTCCTACCCAAATTATTGCCTTCTCCTCTTCTTCTTATTCTTCTTCCTCTCTCAGGCATTTCATCAAACACTTTTTTTTTTGGCTCA
>JAKUCV010001013.1:68505-105495 GCA_028386065.3 Turnera subulata | reverse complement strand
CTTATGGTCACAAAAGTTGAGGAGCCCAAGAAGAATTCTTTGGTGTGTTTTGGATGTAATCGTCTTGGATGATTCAGACTCCTCAAATGAATCTGATGTCGACAAGGAGACAAACCTATGCTTCATGGCCCAAGAAGATTCTGAGGTAACAGACTCTACTGACCTTAATCTTGATGAATTACTTAATACTTTTGATGAATTGCATATCAAATATAAGCAAGTAGTCCAGAAAAATAAAGAGCATAAAAAGAAGATTGATTTGCTTGAATTTGATGAGGAAGCTTATAAAAATGAAAATGAGAAATTTAGGCTAGCTAATACTGATGCTATGAAAGTCTGTGAAGATTTAAAATCTGAGAAGTTTGCTCTAAAGAATGCTTATGATGAACTTGAAAAGGGATATGCTTGTAAGAACAATATATGTAAAGTTCTTAAAAATGAAAAAGGTGTACTTGAGAAGCATGTCACTGATCTAAAATCTTCTCTGGAGAAGTTTACTGGTAGTGCCAATAATCTGAATATATTGTTAGGACAGCAAAGAAATCCTAAGCAAAAAGAAGGATTAGGTGCTTCACATTTGGTTGCTGAAAAACCAAATCATATAATGCGATTTGTAAGGGCAGAATCTAGTGTGCCATACAAACCCGACACCTCACACCTAAGTAGTAATAGGCCACACAAGTATGTGAATAGCTGTGCTTCAGGGTCAAGTATGTCCAATCGGGTCGCTAAAAAACCAAATATGAAAAACTTGCCATACAGACCAAATCTGGCTTTTAACAAACCAAATCGTAGAGTGCAGTCGCATGGATTTAGAAGAAACACTTATGTATACTCTTCTAGGAAACATATGAACATACATTATCATGCACCACACATTACTTGTTATTACTGTGGAAAGAATGGTCATGGTATCAAAGCCTGCAGGATTAAAAAGAGAAATGAAAATGTTAGATATATGTGGATTCCTGAAGGAGCCAGATCTAACCCCACAGGACCCAAATTAGTTTGGGTACCTAAAACATAATTGTTTTCTGCAGATGACAGGGGATGAATGGGTCCTAGACAGTGGATGCTTAAGGCATATGACAGGAAAAGTACCCAAGTTTTCATCCCTAACAATGAAAGACCGAGGAAAAGTAACTTTTGGGGACAAGTCCAAAAGACAAATTCTTGGATTTGGTAACATTGACTCTACCCCATCTATTGAACATGTTTTACTTGCTGATAATCTCAAATACAATTTGCTTAGTATGAGTCAACTCTGTGATAAGGGATTTAAAGTCACTTTTGAAGCTTCTAAATGCTTAGTAAGTTCAGTAGATGAAGATGTGCTTTTTACTGGTACCAAAAAAGGAAATATCTACTCTAGATCCTTCGATAATGCTACTAACTCTGAGCTTAAGTGTTTAAGTGCAAGAACAGAGACACCAACCTTGTGGCACAGAAGGCTAGGGCATGACAACTTGGACCTTATCTCCAGATTATCAAGCAAGATATTGATGAAAGGTTTACCCGCACTGAAATTTGAAAAAGAAGCTACATGTCGTGCACGTAAGCTCGGTAAACAAGTTAAAAGTTCCTTTAAACCCAACCATGCTATCTCTACATCTAGACCTCTTGAGTTGTTGCATATGGATTTATTTGGACCTATGAGAACCATGAGTATAGGTGGTAAAAGATATGTTCTTGTCATAGTTGATGATTACTCAAGATTTACATGGGTTATATTTCTTACTCATAAGGATCATGCATGCGATGAGTTTAGTACTCTTGTTAGACGATTACAAAATAAAAAAGGATATAAAATTTCAAAAATAAGAAGTGATCATGGAGAAGAATTTGATAATCTTCCTTCAACCATTTCTATGAGCAAAGTGGCATAGTACGTACTTTTTTTACTCCTAGAACACCTCAACAAAATGAGGTTGTTGAAAGGAAAAATCGAATGTTGCAAGAAATGGCTAGAACTATGCTTAATGAGTATAAGTGACCAGCATATTTCTGGGTAGAGGGTGTGAACACAGTGTGCCACATTTTAAATAGAGTCTCTATGCGCCCTATAATTGAAAAAATACCCTATGAGATTTGGTATGAGAAGAAACCAAATATTCTTACTTTCGGGTCTTTGGGTCTAATTTCTATATTCTGAATACAAAGGATAACCTTGATGCAAAATCTGTTGATGGCATTTTCCTTGGCTATTCTATAACCAGTAACGCTTATCGTGTCTTTAACAAGATAAATATGGTTGTTGAAGAAACCATACATGTTTTTTTTATGAAACTGACCCGTGTGATCTAAGTATTGATGAAGATGCAAATGTTACTCCTGAAGCTCAACCACAGGTTATAAACATAGATATCCCATCTGATGAAAAGGATGAGGAACCACGTGTATTAGTTCCACATGATGCATCACAACAACAACATGACAATCTGCCAGATCTGGTTGGGAAAAAACTCATGCAAGCAAGCAAGCACCAAGTGGAGCTAATGATGGAGATGGCGCCATTAGCTTGCCTCAAGGACCAATCACACGGGCTCGATTGAAGATGATCAAGAACCACATGCTGCACTTTGTTCAAGCTTTCATAAATCAAGAATTGCAAGAAGACAAGATGACCAAGCTTGGAGAAGAGCACAAGAAGAAACCAACATGTGTCTCTGTCATTGGAGAAGAAGCCTAGTCGACTGGAGTATGTGGGCCCCATGTCGACATATTCATTTTATTTTATAATTAAGTTGCCGAATTTATTATATATAAAACAATAAATAATTTCGGAATGGGTCTTTTCATTTCATTGGGTTATTTTGTTATTTGGGTCATAAACAATTATGGGCTTTTAGTTATTTAGTTGGGTTTTAATTAGTCCATTATGTTGATGGATTGGAAAAGTCAAAACCTAGTCCAACTTGGACTTGTGTTTCCCACCTAGGGATCAGCTTTGGTGCCGACTTTGGGCACTTCTTTTGGCCGACTTGGGGGTCTTTTGGAGCTCTATAAATAGGCTCTCTAGGGTTATTTGTCAAACACACATTATTCTTGCTATTTTGATAATAAAGTTTGAGGTTTTCATTACCTTGGTTATTTACAAGTAGAATTAGTTTCTTCTTGTTTATTTTAGGGATTGTGTTTACTTATCAAGTAATTGAATAGCTTGTGGCGTTTACAAGATTCCTTGTGTTTATTAATCTATTGTTGCTTAATGCCTTTGTTGTGTTTTGAGGTGATAGAGGTAATCACTAAAACTTTTGGTTGAATTGATTTCTGATCTTGGTGACTCGATTGAATCGGAGGTGCTATCTAGCTTTGTTCTAGTAGTGTTGTCGTATCATCTTGGTAGCGGAGCCTAGGTATCAATTTTAACTACGTATCCCTTTATTTTCTGCAATTTAGTTAATTGTTCTTGAGTTTCTTTTCTGTTGCCGAAATATACAAAAAAAAATTCGTTTTGTTCTCTTTTTATTACTGTTCTAGTCGATTTCAATGACCATAATATAAAAAAAAAAAAAGTTGCTGCGATTCTGTTGTGAAGTTGATTTGGTGAAGAAGTTGAATTTCTTGGTTGATTGTTTTCTGTTGATTGTTGAATCGATTTGGTGGCAGCAATTAGTTAAAAAAAAAAAAGTGAAATCGACTTGGTGATTGAAGGATTTCGGCCAGTATTGATTTGAATTGCAGGAATTTGCTTGATTGGGATACTTTCCGCGGGTTGTTAGGGTATCTAGTTGGGTAACTTTCTTTGATTCCGCTTATTTGATTGTGTTCTTTATTTTAGCTTTTCTAATTGAGCAATCTTTGTATCTTATTGTTCAATTACTACAAGAATCCTCACATACAATTTTCTTGTTCCTTGTGTGTGACTATCTTTTCTTTCCGGAGTTAATTTTGCCTCTAGAGTTGAATTGTCTATTTTCTTGACATGAAATCTTTGACTCTTTCTTGAAGTGTTGCAGGTTTGTTTATTATTTGATAAGATTTACTGATCCCAAAGAATAAACAAAGTGAGATTTCAAGAGAGGTAAAAGGCGAGTGTTTCATCAGAATTGCCACGAGAGACAAACACGAGAAATACACATGAGGAGCTTTTATTACTAACAAGTTTCTTGTAGGTACTATACCATGGTTGGATCAGGCGGAAGCAATACTGGTGAAGAGGCGTCCGCATCTATGGAGGTGTTGGAGAGGTTCTTTAAGCAAATGGATGCTCATTTTGCTGAGATGAAACAGGAGCTGAACGCTAGAATGGATCAACAAGCACAATCCATTCAAGAGCTTTCTACTGCTAGGGCGGTGCCAAGAGAGGAAGCACCCGTTGACCAACCCCCACTCAATCAACGAGTTAGGGAGGAGCCCCGAGATGTTGATGATGATGTTGAGGACGATAATCGTTGTGCTGCTGCAAGAATGCGCCAATTTCCCCCACCATTTAGGAGATGAGGAGGAGTTCACCTACCACTGCCAAGAAGAGGTCGATTATATGATGGAGATGACGAAGAAGACCGAGAGCATGGTAGGCATGGAAGGCGTGAGAGGGATGACCGAAGAGATCGTGGTGACAATGATCTTAGAAGCATTAAGCTTAAAATTCCTTCTTTCCAAGGAAAGGAAGATCCTGAAGTCTATCTCGAATGGGAGAAGAGAGTGGAATTAATCTTTGCTTGCCACAATTATTTCGAAGAAAAGAAGGTACGATTAGCTATGGTTGAGTTTACTGATTATGCTTTGGTTTGGTGGGACAGATTTGAAGGTGATAGGTTGCGCCTTGGGGAGGATCCTATTGATAGTTGGTTGGAGTTGAAAAGGATCCTAAGGAAGAGGCTTGTTCCCCGATCATACTATAGGGAGTTGCATCAAAGACTCCAAACATTGCGACAAGGATCTAGGAGTATTGAAGAATATTACAAGGAGATGGAGAAGATAATGATTCGAGCAAACATTGATGAGGAAAGAGAGACCACTATGGCGAGATTCCTTGTTGGGATGAACAGAGACGTTGCTCACAAAGTTGACTTGCAAAATTGCTTAGACATGGAGGAGATGTTGTCAACTGCCATCAAAATTGAGAAGCAATTGAAGGAGAAGGTGCCGAAGAGTGCTTATTCTTATTCATCCAATTGGAATTCAAGGTGGAATGTGAGGGATGGGAGGCAACAAGAGACACCAAAAGAGGAGAAAGCTAGGGTTGCCGATTTCAAGACACCCCCTACTACATCCAAGCCGAGTTCCTCTACATCCAACAAGTCGAACTCTACTACCCCTACAAGGCAAATCAAGTGCTTCAAATGTTTAGGGCTTGGACATATTGCATCTTAATGTCCAAACAAAAGGGTGAAAATTGCTCAAGGTGGCAAGTTCTTTTCTGATGATGAGGCGGAGGAAGAAGACGACCCTGCCCTACATGATATGCCCGAATTAGAGGATATAGAAGTGGAATATAATGTGGAGGCCGAAGATAGCTTTCGGGGAAGAGAGCTATTTATCACTAGGAGAGTTTTAAATGCTCAAGCAAAGGAAGATGAGATCGAGCAAAGAGAGAGTATTTTCCATACTAGGTGTTTGGTTAATGACAAGGTTTGTAGCTTGATCATTGATGGAGGAAGCTGCACTAATGTAGTGAGCTCTATGTTGGTGGATCGCATGGGATTAGAGTGGCAAAGACATCCTAGACCCTACAAGCTACAATGGTTGAATGACATGGGAGATGTTAAAGTGAACAAGTAGGTTCTTCTTTCCTTCTCTATTGGAAAATATTCTGATTCGATTTTATGTGATGTTGTACCTATGCAAGCAAGTCATATCTTGCTAGGGAGACCATGGCAATATGATAGGAGAGTTGTGCATGATGGGTTCAGAAATAGGTACTCATTCACCATGGGAGATAGGAAGGTGTTACTTGCTCCATTGACTCCACAAGAAGTGTAGCAAGATCAAATGCATATGAAGAGGAGTATGGAGGAATGGCAAAAGAAGAAGGATGCCGAATTGGCTTCCAATGGTGAGAAAGAGAGGATGATTGTGAGTCATGCAAAAGGAGAGGAAAAGAAAGAAAAAGAGAGAGAAAAAGGAGAGGGTGTTGACGACACCAAAGAGAGAAAAAAAGAGGGTAGGAAGAAACAAAATTTCTATACATCTATGAAAGAGTTGAGGGTACCTTGTGAAGAAAAGAGGGGAGTGTTAGTACTCTTATTCAAGGGTGCTTATTTTAATCAAGCTGACCTTAACCTCGAATTGCCTAGTTGTGTTGTTTCTCTTTTGCAGGATTATGTGGATGTCTTTCCGGAGGAATTCCCGAGGGAGTTGCCGCCTTTAAAGGGCATTGACCATCAAATTGATTTCATTCCCGGTGCTCAAATTCCTAACCGGCCAGCATATAGGGCCAATCCGGAGGAGACAAAGGAGATACAAACACAAGTCGAGGACTTGTTGTCTAAGGGGCTGATTCGTGAGAGCCTCTCTCCTTATGTTGTACCTGTGACTCTAGTGCCAAAGAAGGAGGGAACATGGCGCATGCGTGTTGATTGTCGCGCCGTTAATAAAATAACGGTAAAGTATCGCCATCCTATTCCTAGGTTAGATGATATGCTTGATGAAATACATGGTGCATGCATATTTACTAAGATTGATCTCATGAGTGGATATCATCAAATTCGCATAAAAATTGGAGATGAATGGAAGACTGCATTTAAAACTAAGTATGGGTTGTATGAATGGTTGGTAATGCCTTTCGGGTTAACTAATGCACCTAGTACTTTTATGCGTTTAATGAATCATGTCTTTCGCCATTTCATTGGAAAGTTTATTGTTGTGTACTTTGATGATATTCTGACCTATGGCAAGAGTGTTGATGAGCATATGGAGCATCTTAAGCTAGTGTTGGATGCACTTAGGGCTGAAAAGTTATTTGCTAAGCTTAAGAAGTGTACATTCTGCATGGATCGTGTTGTCTTTCTTAGATATGTTGTTAGTGCTAATGGGATAGAAGTTGATCAAGAGAAGGTGAAAGCCATTAAGGAGTAGCCCACGCCTACTACTATCTCTGAGGTAAGATCTTTTCATGGACTCGCTAGTTTTTATAGAAGGTTTGTGAAGGATTTTAGTACCATTGCTGGACCATTGAATGATATTGTCAAAAAGGAAGTTGGATTTCAGTGGGGTGATGCACAGGCGCAGGCGTTTGCAACTCTAAAAGAGAAATTATGTTCTGCCCCTATTCTTAAACTGCCTAACTTTGATTCTACTTTTGAGATTGAGTGTGATGCCTCTGGTATAGGCATAGGTGCTGTTCTTTTGCAGGAAAAGAAACCTATTGCTTACTTTAGTGAGAAGCTGAAGGGAGCTCAACTCAATTACTCTACCTATGACAACGAGCTTTATGCATTGGTGAGAGCACTACAAACATGGCAGCATTACCTGTGGCCTAAGGAATTCGTGATCACACTGATCATGAAAGCCTGAAGTATTTGAAAGGGCAAGGTAAGCTGAATAAGAGGCATGCCAAGTGGCTGGAGTTCATTGAGACATTCCCTTATGTGGTGCGCTATAAGCAAGGTAAGGATAACGTGGTTGCTGATGCATTGTCGAGAAGGTATGCTCTAATCTCTTCTCTTAGTTCTAAGTTGATTGGATTTGAGTATATTAAGGACTTGTATAAGTCTGATCCTGACTTTGCTAATGTGTATGATGCATGTGAACAATCTGGTTTTCAAAATTTTTATAGAGATAATGGGTATCTATTTCGTGAGAATAAGCTTTGCATTCCTACTTATTCTATACGTGAACTTTTGGTTAGGGAATCTCATGATGGTGGCTTGATGGGTCACTTTGGTATAGCTAAAACCCTTGACATTCTGCAGGAACATTTTTATTGGCCTAATATGAAGAAGAATGTTGAGCAGGTTTGTAATGGGTGTGTCACATGTCGACATGCCAAATCTAGGGTGCAACCTCATGGGTTGTACACTCCTTTACCTGTTCCTGATGTTCCTTGGACTGATTTATCTATGGATTTTGTGGTTGGTTTACCTAGGACAAGGAAAGGTCGTGATAGCATCTTTGTTGTTGTTGATAGGTTTAGTAAAATGGCTCATTTTATTGCTTGTCATAAAACTGATGATGCTTCACATGTTGCTGACTTGTTCTTTAGGGATGTAGTTCGTTTGCATGGCATTCCTAGGACAATTGTTTTTGATAGGGATACTAAGTTCTTGAGTCACTTTTGGCGAGTTTTATGGAGTAGGTTAGGGACCAAGTTGTTGTCTTCTACTGCTTGTCATCCTCAAACTGATGGTCAAACTGAAGTGGTTAATAGAACTTTAGGATCTTTATTGCGTGCTGTCGTGGGCAAAAAACTTGAAAACTTGGGAAGATTATTTTCCATTGATTGAGTTTGTTTATAATAGGAGCATTCATTCTTCTACAGGTTATTCTCTGTTTGAGATTGTGTATGGTTTTAATCCACTAACCCCTTTTGGATTTGTAGCCTTTACCTTTGAAAGACATTGTTAATGTAGATGGGCATCAAAGAGCTAAGTTGGTTAAGACTATTCATGAGAAGGCTCGAAAGCACATTGAGGAGAAGAACACTAAAGTGGCACAACGAGCTAATCGTGGATACAAGCTTGTTAAGTTTGAACCTGGAGATTGGGTTTGGGTGCACTTTAGGAAGGAGAGGTTTCCTCATCACAGGAAGTCTAAGCTGGATCCGCGAGGGGATGGCCCTTTTCAAGTGTTGGAGCGCATCAATGACAATGCTTATAAGATCGATCTACCTGGTGAGTATGCTGTGAGTGCTACTTTCAATGTTGCTGATCTTTCTCCCTTTGACACTGTAGGTTTAGATTCGAGGGTGAATCCTTTTGAGGAGGGAGGGAATGATGCAAGCAAGCAAGCACCAAGTGGAGCTAATGATGGAGATGGCGCCATTAGCTTGCCTCAAGGACCAATTACACGGGCTCGATTGAAAATGATCAAGAACCACATGCTGCGCTTCGTTCAAGCTTTGATAAATCAAGAATTGCAAGAAGACAAGAAGATCAAGCTTAGAGAAGAGTACAAGAAGAAACCAACATGTGTCTCTGTCATTGGAGAAGAAGCCTAGTCGACTGGAGCATGTGGGCCCCATGTCAACATATCCATTTTATTTTATAATTAAGTTGCCGATTTTATTATATATAAAATAATAAATAATTTCGGCATGGGTCTTTTTATTTCATTGGGTTATTTTGTTATTTGGGACATAAACAATTATGGGCTTTTAGTTATTTAGTTGGGTTTAATTTGTTGGGTTTTAATTTGTCCATTATGTTGATGGATTGGAAAAGTCAAAACCTAGTCCAACATGGACTTGTGTGGCCGACCTAGGGATCAGCTTTGGTGCCGACTTTGGGCACTTCTTTTGGCCGACTTGGGGGTCTTTTGGAGCTCTATAAATAGGCTCTCTAGGGTTATTTGTCAAACACACATTATTCTTTCTATTTTGATAATAAAGTTTGAGGTTTTCATTACCTTGGTTATTTACAAGTAGAATTGATTTCTTCTTGTTTATTTTAGGGATTGTGTTTACTTATCAAGTAATTGAATTGCTAGTGGCGTTTACAGTATTCTTTGTGTTTATTACTCTATTGTTGCTTAACGCCTTTGTTGTGTTTTGAGGTGATAGAGGTAATCACTAAAGCTTTTGGTTGAATTGATTTCTGATCTTGGTGACTCGATTGAATCGGAGGTGCTATCTAGCTTTGTTCTAGTAGTGTTGCCATATCAAAAACCAAATGTCACTACACAAGCTTCAACTTCACAACGCACTCCTCGAAATATCAGAGCACCTAGAGAACTCTCAACTGATGCTATTTTTGGTGATATCACCAGAGGAGTAAATACAAGGTCATCCATGCAGAATGTGAAAACACATCTTGCATTCCAATCAAAAAATTAAGCCCAAGAACACACATGATGCCATCCATGATGAACGTTAGGTCAATGCAATGCAAGAGGAATTGAATCAGTTGAAACGAAGTGATGTGTGGGAGCTGGTACCCAGACCTCCTGAATACCCTGTCATTGGGATAAAATGGGTCTTCAGAAACAAAGCAAGGTTAGTTGCTCAAGGCTACAGTCAAGAAGAAGGTATTGATTATGATGAGACTTTTGCTCCTGTTGCTAGGTTAGAATCCATTCGCATGCTACTTGCCTTTGCATCATTTAGATCATTTAAATTATATGAAATGGATGTTAAGAGTGCATTTTTAAATGGCTTTATTATGGAAGAAGTCTATGTTGAACAACTATTGGGTTTTGAAAGTCATGAACATCTAGATTATGTGTACAAACTAAAGGCATTATTTGGGCTGAAGAAAGCTCCTAGAGCATGGTATGATAGATTAAGTTCTTATCTTGTGTCTAAGGGTTTTACAAGTGGTAAGGTTGATTCTACTTTGTTCGTCAAAACATGCAAAGGACTTTGAGAAATATATGTTGATGACATTCTATTTGTTGCTACTAATGATATTCTTTGTAAGGACTTTGAGAAAATTATGCACAGTGAGTTTGAGATGAGTATGATGGGTGAACTCACATACTTTCTGGGATTTCATGTTAAACAACTTGATGGTGGCATCTTTATAAATCAAGCAAAATACATCCGTGAGCTACTTAAGAGATTTGGTATGGATGCAACCAAATCTAGTCCTACGCCTATGAGTACTTCAACTAAACTTGACAAAGACGAGAATGGTAAGGATGTTGATATCAAAATGTATCGAGGCATGATAGGTAGTCTCTTATATCTCACTACCACTAAACCTGACATCATGTTTAGTGTGTGTCTTTGTGCTCAATTTCAATCTTGTCCTAAAGAATCACACCTTAGAGCCATAAAACGTATTTTTGAGTATTTGAAAGGTACACCATTAATAGGATTATGGTATCGCAAAGTTGATGCTCTTACCTTGACAAGCAATTCAGATGCTGACTTTGCAGGATGTACCTTAGACAGAAAAAGCACAAGTGGGACATGTCAATTGCTTGGACAATTGATAGCTTCCCACAAGTATACAGGGTTGTTGCAGTACCAAGGTCGTCTCACAGGGATCTTTGCTAAGTACTATCTAACTGAGTACTTTATGATTATCTAGAAAAATAAATATTGTTGAGCGATTGATGTCACACCCGGGGTCTATGAGGGCGGGAAGTGTACGCCGGTGCCGGGATGAGCATGGACAAGGAGCGGCTTCTGGAAAGCTTCTAGACGGAGGGGCACACGAATGAACCGAATCCACACCGAAATAGGAGAGATCCTGAGACCCTGTAGGGATGGGGCTACACAGTTGGGGAGATTTTGTAATTATACAGGTATGGGACTATATAATTAAAGAATAGCTCAAATGAAATGATTCTGAGGTTGTACAGGTATGGGACTACACAATCGAGAATAGCTTAAATGGTTTGATGGGTACTAATTATATCAACAAGGAGTTGGTAGAGGAGCTCCAGAACTCCCTTAGTACGGTGCAAGGTTCGAGGACGAACCTAGCAGAAGCTGGTGGGCCTGTGACACCCTACGCCTTCTGGCAGGCTTCTAGACGGAGGCGCACATGAATGAACCGAATCCACACCGAAAAGGGAGAGATCCTGAGATTGTGTGGGGATGGGGCTACACAGTTGGGGCAATTTCGTAATTATACGGGTATGGGACTATATAATTAAGAATAGCTCAAATGATGTGATTTCGAGGTTGTACAGGTATGGGACTGCACAATCGAGAATAGCTTAAACTGTTTGATGGGTAATAACTATATCAACAAGGTGCACCTACCTTTTCGGCGCTTATTCGAGAAGAACTCTAAAGTTAAACGTTCTTGACATGGAGCAATTCTGGGATGAGTGACCTCCTGGGAAGTTTTCCCTGGAAACATGTGAGTGAGGACAAAGCATGTTGGAAAGGTCCCGTGTTGGTTTGCAGTGACAGTAAACAAGCCGGGACGTTACAGTTGGTAGCGGAGCTCCAAAACTCCCCTAGTACGATGCAGGGTTCGGGGACAACCCTAGCGGAAGCTGGTGGGCCTGTGACACCCTGGGTCTATGAGGGCGGGAAGTGTACGCCGGTGCCGGGATGAGCATGGACAAGGAGCGGCCTCTGGCAGGCTTCTAGACGGAGGGGCACACAAATGAACCGAATCCACACCGAAATAGGAGCGATCCTGAGATTTTGTTCGGATGGGGCTGCACAGTCTACCTTTTTGGCGCTTATTCCGGAAGAACTCTAAAGTTAAACGTGCTTGACTTGGAGAAATTCTAGGATGGATGACCTCCTAGGAATTTTTCCCTGGAAACATGCGAGTGAGGACAAAGCTTGTTGGAAAGGTCCTGTGTTGGTTTGCAGTGACAGTCGACAAGCCGGGACGTTACAATTATTGTTTGAAACGAAAACTAAAGCAATTAATAACGAGATTAAACTCAATGATATAAAGCATCTAGGACTTTGGGGAATTCTTTGCCAATATTTCCATACAATTAAGCTACGCATAAGCAGACCACGAACTATCACCACATAGCTAGCCTATTTAGAATCCATGAACTAAATTCTGAAATTAAACTTCTTTAAAAGAAACGGGAAATCTAAACTAGATCGATAGCCAACTCTCATAGCGCCGTAAAATCCCTTCCTAGTTTATGTCCACTATCCATTTGCCAGTGATGAAATAAACTAAGAGCATTAAGAAATTTCCCTACTAATTCTCCAATAAAAAGCACGCCTCCCTCGAGGTCGGTTTTTATAGTGTGGTTTATGTTTTTCTATAGGTAAACGACGCTGTCACTTAACGTTTGCCTATTATGGATTTATGCTAATTGGTGATCAAGCAACTAACATAGTGAACATTCATGAACCGAATTAAACAAGAATAAAATCAGAAAATAATTCTTTATTTAAATGAGCATGGAAACATCAACAAGGTCATCCCCTAATCCTAGACTACAAATTTAGCAAGACATAGCTTTAAAGAAAATAACAAGACCTTGGAAATAATTCATCATTATAAACTCAAGGAATAACTTACAAGTAATGGAGCTAACCTTGAACCAAAAGAGACAATTTCCAAGCCAAGAAACTTTCAAAAGCTGAAGCTAAATATGCTTGAATTACAAAGCAAAAGAAAGTACAAGTTTCCTAGCTACTAAATATGTTTTGCCGAGTGAGTTAATGCTGGAAGACTTGACGCTTTGTTCCTTGCTTTGCTTGCTTTTTATAGTACATAGGGAGTAACTTTTGTGGCTGGAAAAATATGGAAGTGGCGCCAAAAGTGGTATGGTGGACCACTTCACTTTGCGCCAAATTTGGTTGCAATGCCACCATTACCAACCGTTGCAAGTTTGTTTGATGTTGACTCCTTTTTGCATGCAGGTACAGCCACATGCCTAGGCCTTGACCAATCCAATTTCTAAAAATAGATTAAGCACATGCCAAGACAAGGAAGTGAGCAGGGTGTGGGAAGTGGTCTTTGTGCATTTGTTTGGTTCCTGGGGGACCATGTGTGCAAGCCATGCCAAGAATAAAATTCTTAGCCAACTTTTGTGCACAGGTGACGCACCAATGGACTAGGTCTTGGATGACATCAGCTCAATTGTTCCGGTAATGGATGAGCCTCACGTGAACAACCATGCATCTTGGGTTGGCCTTTTACTTTCTTCATGATAATGGGCTTTGGGACTTGGCAAATTAATCCACATACTGCTGGGATACACTTATGGGAATTTTTGGCCTAAAATCTGAAGAGCTTCATCTCGTCTTGCCTCGTGTCCTCGGGTTGCATGAGCTGGATTATTTCGCATAGGCAGCCCGTGCAGAAAAACTGCACCCTTGTCCTGAACTTGGTGGTTTGGCGCCTAAAAATGCATGGAAAATACCAAAAGACTAGCAAAGTGGTTTTATTAAAAATAAAATGGAAAACAAAGACAAAAACAACACAATCAAATAAAATGGATAATATTTGCAAGTTAAAACCGTGAAAACAACCCAGAATCGAGTGCAAAATGCGCACTCATCACCACCCCAAACTTAAGGTTTTTCTTGTCCCCAAGCAATTGTCGTGAAGACCGTGATGAAAACGTCTTACCCATTGGAATCAAAGGGACCCAACCAACCCAAGTTGCATGGTATGTCCCACAAAAGAAATCCCGGTATCCAACCTCCAAAAATTCTGAGAAAAAGTACCAAGATGATCCGGATATGCACTTGGTTAGGTAATTAATCTCGTTAATTCAATTCACAGCCGCCCTCTTTGTTTTGCTAATGTAATGAATTTGGCATTTTTTAAGGAAAAATAGGGTCAAATATGTAGGTCCAGTCCCTTATCTCCACTAATGGCAAGGATCGAATATCAGGGATCAAAACATCTTTATTCGGATAGTAATGAGGTTTAGGTTGGGGTTAAGAAAGAAAGGAAAGATGGTAGTCAAAAGATGCAAAATGCTTTAAGGGAATGGTCTTACC
The DNA here is from genome assembly GCA_028386065.3 of Turnera subulata. Taxonomy (NCBI): domain Eukaryota; kingdom Viridiplantae; phylum Streptophyta; class Magnoliopsida; order Malpighiales; family Passifloraceae; genus Turnera; species Turnera subulata. Next base: position 91,004 of record JAKUCV010001013.1, on the reverse strand, counting down.
GTAACAAAGCCAAGCAAGGTGGAATGGTTCTAACATTGAGTGTGCGGTGGAGAGCCTTTGTTTGCCTTCTCTTCTTTCTTTTTTTTGTGAGATACCCCAATTTTATGTGTCGTTTCTTTTCTTTTATGTCAAGTATTTCTCTTTTTTTTTTTTTTTGAAGACATGGCAGACCAGTAAATAAAATCCTCCACATTGGCATAGGCAACTCATGCTGAGCCTGAATAGAGATGAAGCACCACTGACCTTGTTGGTAGGCAAAATGTTAGGGGGAAGACAAGACCGAGCAAAATGCAAAAGGGTGTGTATGTATAAACCAAGGGTGAAGGTGGTGAATGAAGGATTAAAAAGAAAATGAAGGATTAAAAAGAAAATGGCTACCAGAAAAAGCTCAAAGTGGGTTACAAGGGTGGATTATATACACATGGGCAGGTTATGTGGTTGATGTGAGCAGTACAAATGAATGTCTTAATCCTATCCCTGAAAACAGACCTCGCAAAGATTTCGCTTTGAACGGGTTGTGGACTTGTTCTAAGACGCAGTTTGTAATGCCAAATATACTTTGAAAAAAAACAAGTTTAAACATGCCAATGTTAGTATAATATGCCCAAAAGCCAATCAATAGATGATTGTTTGTAGTCATGTATATACATTAAGGTTATTCCAATAAATATGATTATGAGATAATCGCTTGCACATATTTATAACCCTTGAATACTTTATATTCTTAAATGTCCCTAGTCGAATATTATTATGGATGGGTTGTAATAATAAATTAAGACTAGTGTATGTTGGGAATTTTATGAGATACGAATTCTACATACGGGTACAAGTTAGAGAACTTGTGGACTGGACCGACCCACATAAGAACCCTACATGGAACGTTATATGATTGTCATTAGTGGTTCTTATATGTATTATTCTTAGACCTGAGATCATCAAGGTTCCCAAAATATGAGTCGTATACTTTGATATTATTCCTAGTCATCCGTAACTGGGTGGACTTAAGGGTAATCATTGGGTATATGATAAATGTGTAGTGGGTTTTGATTGATCAAGATGGGATTCGTCCGACCCATATAACGGGTATATTATCAAATCGGCTTCTTGATAGAGTTGAACTGTTAAATGCATGGCCATGCTCGGATTATATGATATGGTGATATCATTAGGATCCGTTTTACACAGTTAACTCGGGGATCAAGAAACTAAGATTAAACATATACGAGATTGATGTTTTCCATGTCTCGGTTTAATCTTGATAATGGGACGAAAGGACGATAACATGTTCCGAGGCATATAGAATCAGTACTAATCTTGTCGTTCGGGTAGCAATGATGTGTTGCTAGACGCCGCTCTTTGCTTATAATTGTAAAATGAGATTTTATAATTATTGTCGGACGTTACAAGTGCCTACAGGGTCACACACATAGAACCGTTGATTCGAGCAGATGATTGAACCGTGGTTGGACCATGGTTCGACCGGGTGTGGTTGGACCATGGTTGGACCGGGTCGTTTGGGTTGGTTTGGTTCACTAGTTACCAGAATTATTGAACCTGAATTATTACTCAAAAAGGACGAAATTGATGTGTCATTATTATATATATAGTGATATGTATGATTAAAGTGTAGTTAGTGGAAACATGATCATGTAGATGATTGTGACTAAAGTATAGATAATGGAAACTCAATCATACATATTGACATATGATAATATATATATGTGTGATCAGGTTGGCTATTTCTATATGAACTAACGTTGAAGATATATATGTTGATATATATGATTGAGTTAGTGGAGACATGATCATGTTGATGATTGTGACTAAAGTATAGATAATGGAAAACACAATCATGCATGATAAAATGTATGTGTGATTAGGTTGACCATTTCTATATATAAACTAACGTTGATACATATATGATATGTATGTGAAAGAAAGTGGTTAATGAGATTAACACACAAAAGAATACACACTTCATTCTTGAGAAAGAAACACATCAAACACTAGTCTCTAGCTCTCGAAAATTCTGCAGCTAGCACTGCGGTTCGGGAGTGCTCGGGTTAGTAATCGTGTGACGATTGCTAGCGGTCATCGACGGTTCGTGTGGATACTGTAGAGGAGTCGGATTTCTGTCCGGTTCTTGCTGATTCGGATCATTAGTTGAGTGAAAGATCTCAACCTAACCAGGTACGAATTTTTGTTATTCAGTTTACCCCGTTTCACATGGATCCTCCATTAGTTCCGGGTTTTCCGCTGCGCATATTGTCTCTTTTTGCATACCCGGTTACTTACAGTGGTAGCGGAGCCTCTTGTGAAGCTCTAAACCGAATTGTTGTGCATATGTGATATGTTCATCTTAATGTATGTGATATGTTAAGTTCAATTTGGTGTATGTGATATGCTGAATTTATTTTGTATGTGTTATGCTGAATTCGTTTGTATATGTGATATATGTTGAAATTATTTTTGTCAAAAGTGTTTTGATATCAGACACTTGATTGGTATGTGATATCATTCAAAGTGTGTTTTGGTAGAAAGTCGAATGAGTTCCACAAGGGTGCTTGAAAGGTATATGATACCTACAACAACGATGTTCTGGAATCTAGTGACTTCAACAGCGAATTCGGGGCAGAAGGAGGCCGAATTGGTGTCTGGACTGAACAGAAAAGTTGCAGAAATACTTCTTAGCTTTCCAAAGACACCAAGATTGCACCAAACCGAGCTCTACAACTCTAGATATGGCCGAAATACTGAGTGCTGCCAAGTAGTTGGGAGAATCAGATTCTCAAAACATCGATGTTCAAGTTAGACATCGATGTTCACATGTATTTTTGGTTTCCAAATTTACAAACATCAATATACATTCATCAAGAACATTCATGTAATGTATTGGAATAGTATGTTGATGAAAATATTAAGTTCTTCTTGTGTTGCCTTCCATGATAAGCACTCATCAAGGTTAAGATCAACAATTGGTAGTTTTTGCCAAAGCAAGGTGCCAATGTTTATCCTAGCAAGGTGCGATTGGATAATTGTAATATCTGAACTGCTTATTGTGGGTTTACTAGGTCATCTTAATAGGATTAAAGACTTAGAGGCAAGGAGTTTAGCTAAGTCTATGAGATAGACAAGAACAAGTGTTGTTCACTCAACTATCCAAGAGTTACATGAGATGTAATTGACAAGAGTTGTCTACCTAAATAGCTATGAAGTAAGCGATCAGCCAAAGTTGACTTATCTAGTAGTGAAATGTGGATCTTGGCCTACTTATATGATTGTCTTGATTTATATAGTAGGAGTATCATTTAATAGAATTCCTTGTTAAATGATTTTGTATGCATGACTCTTATTTGTGTGAGTAGATCATTGTTGTAGAATTTCCATGGCACAAAACATTATCACAATATCACTGTGATCGGTCCTTTAGAAGGAAAAGCTGAATGGGAATAACTTCCTAAAATGGTATCGTAATTTGAGGATAGTCCTCAATCAAGAAAAATAAATTGCATGTCCTCGAAGGGCCTGTTCCGAATGAACCGGCGCCTAATGCTCCTAGGGCAGAAGGGATGCTTATAAGAAGCATGTTGATGATGCATTGGATGTTACATGCCTTATGCTAATAACCATGGACTTTGAGCTTCAGAAGCAACATGGGAACATAGGGGCGTTCGATATGATCGAACACCTTAAAATGCTCTTTGAAGAGCAAGTAAGGCATGAGAGGTATGAGACCTCAAAGGCATTGTTCCAATGCAAGATGGCCGAGTCAACACCCGTTAGACCTCATGTGCTCAAATTTATTGGATATATTGAGAAGCCTTGAGGATCTTGTTTTTCCTTTGTAAAAGGAATTGGCTGTTGATCTAGTCCTGCAATCGTTTCCGGATAGTTACAGCCAATATGCCATATGACAAATCGTTGTCTGAGTTGCTTAACATGTTGGGAACAGCTGAGCAACAAATGAGGGCAAACAAATCCAACATTTTGATGATTGGAAAAGGCAAAGGAAAGGGTAAAGCAAAGTTTGACAAGAAGAAGAAATGTGCCAAAAAGGTTTTGGTGCATGTGTATCTTCCTGTGATCATGTGCTGAAACTCAAGGGTGGTGTTGCAAAGGAAGGACAATGTTTCCATTGCAACAAACCGGGCCATTGGAAATGCAACTGCCCTGTTTACCTTGAAGAGGTGAAGAAAAGGAAGGGAAGTGAGACTTCCACTTCAGGTATTTTCGTTATAGAAGCTAATATCTCTATCTCTGCATCATGGGTATTAGATACCGGATGTGGTTCTCACATTTGTGTAAATGTGCAGGAACTAAGAAAGAGTAGGAGATTGACAAAGGGTGAGATAGACCTACGCGTCAGAAATGGAGCAAGGGTTGCTGCATTAGCCGTAGGGACTTATTATCTATCTTTACCGAGTGGTTTGGTTTTGGAACTTGATGATTGCTATTATGTACCTACTATAAGCAGGAATTTGATTTCTGTTTCTTGTCTGGACAAGAAAGGCTTTTCATTTGTAATATAGAGCAAATGTTGTTCTATTTATTTCAATGATATTTATTATGGTGGTGCATATTTGAGCAATGGTTTGTATGTTCTAAACCTAGAAACGCCAATCTATAATGTTAATACGAAGAAGGTTAGAATGAACGATTCTAATGAAACCTACCTTTGGCATTGTCGTTTGGGCCATATAAACGAGACTCGTATTGCTAAACTCCATAAAGATGGACTATTAGACTCATTTGATTTTGAATCATATGAGACTTGTGAGTCATGTTTGTTGGGCAAAATGACGAAGGCTCCCTTTACTGGTAAAGGTGAAAGAGCTTCAGACTTATTAGGTCTTATACATTCTGATGTATGCGGACCTATGTCTACACAGGCTAGAGGTGGTTTTCAATACTTCATTACATTTACTGATGATTACAGTAGATATGGCTATGTGTATCTTATGAGACACAAGTCAGAATCCTTTGAAAAGTTCAAAGAATTCAAGAATGAAGTACAGAATCAACTTGGTAAGAGTATTAAAATGCTTCGATCAGAACGAGGAGGTGAATACTTAGGCCGAGATTTACTTGATCATCTAAAGGAGTGTGGTATAGTATCACAACTCACTCCACCGGGTACACATCAATGGAATGGTGTATACGAAAGGAGGAATAAAACTTTGTTAGACATGGTTCGTTCTATGATGAGTCAAGCTAACCTTTCTTCTTCATTTTGGGGACATGCATTATTGAGTGCGGCATTTACACTTAACCGTGTTCCATCTAAATCGGTTGAAAAGACACCATATGAGATATGGACTGGGAAGCATCCCAATTTGTCTTTTATGAGGATTTGGGGTTGTGAGGCTTACGTAAGACGTGAAGCATCAGACAAACTCGGCCCTAAATCCAAGAAGTGCCTTTTGTAAGATACCCTAAGGAAACTAAAGGGTATTATTTCTATAATCCCACAGAGCACAAAGTGTTTGTGGCTCGGACTACTATTTTTCTAGAAAAGGAATTTATTTCTAGAAAGATCAGTGGGAGGAAATTAGAACTCGAAGAAGTTCGAGCTCTAGAGGCTGAGATGGAACAAGGACAGGAACCACAAGATGTTGTGGATGAGAATCCTGTACCTGTTACACATGGACCACATAGGTCAGATAGGACTCGGTATGAGCCTGTGAGATATGGATTTCTTATGACTCATACTGGAGACGTGATGCTCATAGATGAGGATGAGCCCACTTCCTATCAGCAGGCCATTGAGGGTCCCGACTCTAAGAAGTGGCTAGAAGCCATGAATTCGGAAATGGAATCCATGTATGAAAACAAGGTATGGACCTTGGTTGATCCACCCGAAGGGGTAAAACCTATAGGGTGCAAATGGGTCTTTAAGAAAAGACCGACATGGATGGTAATGTGATTACCTATAAAGGGCGGTTGGTTGCGAAAGGTTTCAAGCAAGTTCATGGTATTGACTATGATGAAACTTTCTCACCAGTTGCCATGGTTAAATCCATCCGGATTCTGTTGGCTATAGCAGCATATCATGATTATGAGATATGGCAAATGGATGTCAAAATCGCTTTCCTTAATGGAAATCTTTTAGAGGATGTGTACATGACACAACCTGAAGATTTTGTCGATCCAGAGAATGCTAATATGGTATGCAAGTTGCAAAGGTCCATTTATAGACTGAAGCAAGCTTCTAGGATTTGGAATCTTCGTTTTAATGAAGTAATCAAAGAGTTTGGTTTCATTAAAAATGAAGATGAACCATGTGTTTACAAGAAGGTTAGTGGGAGCACTGTTGTTTTCTTGTTGTTGTATGTTGACGACATTCTACTCATTGGGAATGATATCCCGACACTACAGTCTGTAAAGACTTGGTTGGGAAAGAATTTCTCAATGAAGGACTTAGGAGAAGCTGCCTACGTGTTGGGTATAAAGATCTAGAGAGATAGATCCAAAAAGCTTCTCGGTCTAAGTCAGAGTACATATATTGACAAAATGCTAAAGAGGTTTAGCATGCAAGATTCCAAGAAAGGAATCTTGCCCATGTCTTATGGCGTATCTCTCTCAAGGAATCAATGTCCTAGTTCATCTAAGGAGAGAGAACGGATGAGTAAGATTCCTTATGCTTCTGAAATAGGATCTATCATGTATGCCATGCTATGTACCCGACCGGATGTCGCTTATGCTTTGAGTGTCACAAGCAGATATCAATCTGATCTTGGTGAAAGTCACTGGACAGCGGTTAAAACATCCTTAAGTACTTGAGAAGGACTAAGGATGCATTCCTTGTGTATGGAAGTGTTGATGAGCTTGTTGTAAAGGGTTACACAGATGCTAGCTTCCAAACTGACAGGGATGACTTTAGATCGCAATCAGGTTATGTGTTTTGTCTTGGAGGTGGTGTTGTATGCTGGAAGAGTTCTAAGCAAGAGACAGTTGCAGATTCTACAACAGAGGCTGAGTACATTGCTGCCTCAGATGCGGCGAAAGAGGCTGTTTGGATTAAGAAGTTCGTAACTGAACTTGGGGTGGTTCCTAGTATTGAGAGTCCGATTGAGCTCTATTGTGACAACAATGGGATAATCGGACAGGCTCAAGAACCTAGATACCACCAGAGATCCAAACATATACTTCGACGCTATCATTTTATTAGAGAGATCATAGATAGAGGCGACGTCAGGCTGTGCAGAGTTTCTTCTGAGAACAATATAGTAGATCCTTTGACTAAGCCGCTCACACAGCAGAAGCATGATGGTCATTGCGCATCCATTGGTATTAGATACATGCCTGATTGGCTTTAGTGCAAGTGGGAGAGTGTTAGTGTAATATGCCCAAAAGCCAATCAATGGATGATTGTTTGTAGTCATGTATATACATTAAGGTTATTCCAATAAATATGATTATGAGATAATCGCTTGCAGATACTTATAACCCTGGAATACTTTGTATTCTTAAATGTCCCTAGTCGATTATTATTATGGATGGGTTGTAATAATAAATTAAGACTAATGTATGTTGGGAATTGTATGAGATACGAATTCTACATACGGGTACAAGTTAGAGAACTTGTGGACTGGACCGACCCACATAAGAACCCTACATGGAACGTTATATGATTGTCATTAGTGGTTCTTATATGTATTGTTCTTAGACCTAAGATCATCAAGGTTCCCAACATATGAGTCGTATACTTTGATATTATTCCTAGTCATCCGTAACTAGGTGGACTTAAGGGTAATCATTGGGTATATGATAAATATGTAGTGGGTTTTGATTGATCAAGATGGGATTCGTCCGACCCATATAACGGGTATATTATCAGATCGGCTTCTTGATAGAGTTGAACTGTTAAATGCATGGCCATGCTCGGATTATATGATGTGGTGATATCATTAGGATCCGTTTTACACAGTTAACTCGGGGATCAAGAAACTAAGATTAAACATATACGAGATTGACGTTTTCCATGTCTCGGTTTAATCTTGATAATGGGACGAAAGGACGATGACATGTTCCGAGGCATATAGAATCAGTACTGATCTTGTCGTTCGGGTAGCAATGATGTGTTGCTAGACGCCGCTCTTTGCTTATAATTGTAAAATGAGATTTTACAATTATTGTCGAATGTTACAAGTGCCTACAGGGTCACACACATAGAACCGTTTGATTCGAGCAGATGGTTGAACCATGGTTGGACCATGGTTCGACCGGGTGTGGTTGGACCATGGTTCGACCGGGTGTGGTTGGACCATGGTTGGACCGGGTCGTTTGGGTTGGTTTGGTTCACTAGTTACCAGAATTATTGAACCTGAATTATTACTCAAAAAGGACGAAATTGATGTGTCATTATTATATATATAGTGATATGTATGATTAAAGTGTAGTTAGTGGAAACATGATCATGTAGATGATTGTGACTAAAGTATAGATAATGGAAACTCAATCATACATATTGACATATGATAATATATATATGTGTGATCAGGTTGGCTATTTCTATATGAACTAACGTTGAAGATATATATGTTGATATATATGATTGAGTTAGTGGAGACATGATCATGTTGATGATTGTGACTAAAGTATAGATAATGGAAAACACAATCATGCATGATAAAATGTATGTGTGATTAGGTTGACCATTTCTATATATAAACTAACGTTGATACATATATGATATGTATGTAAAAGAAAGTGGTTAATGAGATTAACACACAAAAGAATACACACTTCATTCTCGAGAAAGAAACACATCAAACACTAGTCTCTAGCTCTCGAAAATTCTGCAGCTAGCACTGCGGTTCGGGAGTGCTCGGGTTAGTAATCGTGTGACGATTGCTAGCGGTCATCGACGGTTCGTGTGGATACTGTAGAGGAGTCGAATTTCTGTCCGGTTCTTGCTGATTCGGATCATCATTTGAGTGAAAGATCTCAACCTAACCAGGTACGAATTTTTGTTATTCGATTTACCCCGTTTCACATGGATCCTCCATTAGTTCCGGGTTTTCCGCTGCGCATATTGTCTCTTTTTGCATACCCGGTTACTTACAGCCAAGAGGTTAGAAGCAAATTGAAACAACTCGAAAACTTTACCCAACAAGCGCGAACCGAACAACCGGGAATTTGTCCCAAAATTCATGCAAACGGACACACAAGACTCGATCGCGACGTTCGCACATCCATGAACCTGAGTAGGGTTTGGCCCAATTGGGCCCAACGGGTTTGACCTGTACTTGCAAATATTTTTTCAAGAAAAAGAAACTAGGAGAAATAAACTGAAATAATCTACTTATTATTATAGAACAACTGAAAATGAAAACTGTAGCTCTAGTGCTGAAAATATATAGCCACCCCAAACTTAAAGATTGCAGTGTCCTCACTGCACAAAAATAAGTTAAACAGTCCATTTACAAAAAATAGGGCAGCAGTTATTTAGACAAAAATTCAGCAACCAAGCATCTATTGTTCGAAAATAAGAAAGAAAGGGAAATAGAAACAATAAAAAACAACTGAAACCACCAAGCAATCAGACAATGCCCAAGGAGTCCTTAATCTGCCGAAGGCACGGGGCTAGCCGCCGGAATAAATCACGAACATCTAAAACGACACCTGAGATGATGTCTGTCGTTCGTCGGCACGGGATTGGCGAGCCGCCAAGCGCTAAAAATCGGACAGCAGGTCAGGTAACAGCTCCAGTGCCGTCAATGCCTCTGCTGAAATAGGCAGTGAGGGAGGAATGGAGGAGGAACTCGGCCCGGCACCGGTAGAACCCGTCCCCTGACCAGCACCGGCCTCCGGAGCACCCTGCATGGAAAAAATGTGTGCATCTCCCCCTTGTGTGTTAGAACCAAGCAAACCCATATGGACCATAGTGTTTACGCCTAAGGAAGTGGAGTCGGATAATGGAGTAAACTCGGATAGGTTGACACCTAAGAAAACTCCAATGGCAGTAATAAGACCACCACTGCCTAGTGGATTTGACATAACATAGGTTTGTTCTAAAAAATGGGTTAAAAGAAAGCCACCGGTGTTCACTCGAATCCCCGGGTCATGCAATGGAGAAAGAAAAGATCAACCTTGTAAACAACTCCATTGGAAGATTCCCTAGCAATAAGTGTGCTGGAAATGAATCGGTGAAGGTACCGAAGGGTAGGATTTTTGAGGGTGGTGGCTTTGGAGACCCTAGGGTTGAAAGGTTTAGAACAGTTACTTAATTCAGCCCAAACAGTATCAACATCAAAATCAGCTGGAATAAATCTCAAGCCATCATTACTGAAACCAAATATTTCATTAAGAAGAGGGAGAGTGATGTGTTTTATTTACCCGTGACTTCTTCAAATTTATAATTCTTGATCAATTCACAACACGACACAAAAATAACTCACGAGTAAATGCAACGATTGTTAACTGCAAGCGCATAGTGTACTATGTAGTGTAGTAGTCTAATCAAGGTCGATCTACGGTACAAGGGAAATAAGTACTACCTAATGTCACAACTTACGATTATCTAGGAAAATCAAATAAAATATGGTGAAGGGTGATGTCAAAACAAACAAATAAAAAAGAAATAAAATCGCAGACTTAATCTAATGTGAAGTTCTATCAATATCTAGAGCAATTTAGGAAATCGGGGTTCACACAACTACTATCTAGGTTTATTATGCATGGATGTCGATTTCAATGTTGATGTGTAATTGTGGGCAACTGTTTCTAATGTCTTAATCCTCAACTCTCGCTTGTTGAATCAAATATTCAGCAAAGATTACTACCTAGCTCTCGCATAGCCTAGCATCAATACTAAACTCATTAAGCACAAAATAATCAATCAAACCCTAAGAAACTATCAGCTCTGGCATATTTTAGCATCAATCAATCTATGTTCTTCTAGATATCATCATATAAATCACGAAGCTCTCGCATGTTGCAATCAATAAGAATCAATCCAAAGTAGATAGGTAAATTCGGCACACATAGATTGAACAGTCAACACAATCAATTGAATAAACATCAATCCATATATAATAAAATCATAGAAGTAATTGGCGACATCCCTAATCCTAGAATAGAGAATTAGTTCATCATAATAAAATAGAAAATCATCAAAATCTCACAAGAATTCATCAAGTAAACAATTAAACAGAAAGAAAATCGAATAAAAGAGAGAGTAGTGAAGTCGGGTAGCCGATTTGCGTTGGTAATGATGGCACCGACTTGTGCTCCTCTGGTGACGATTTTTGCTGCAATTGGACTGGTGATTCTGTGACTCTAAACATTCAAATCTTGCTGGAAAAATGTTGAATTGTTGTGGGGAATAACCTTTGAAATTGGATGAGGAATTCGGCACCACCTAGAGGATCCAAAAGAGTGAAAACCCTAACCCTACTAGTGTGTGTGACCTATTAACTAACCAATTCGGCAAAGCTTCGCCCTTTGACTTCTGCCTCCTGAATATGTCAAGCTAGGGGGTCCTTTTATACTGTCTTTAGCTGCTGAATGTCGGTGGGGCTCTCCTACTTTGAATGGAAAAAGAATTCTTGACTTGCACTCCAAGTTGGACTTTTGCCTGTTTTCTGACCCGAAATGTGCACGCTACTTAACTCCTAGAAGACGTCCAAAATGGGCATTGAGCTCTTCTACAAAGTTCTAGATAATTCTCTCAGCTTTCTTTCCATAAAAGGAATTCTTAAATTAAACTTCTTTAGCTCAAGATATCGCCGAAACACTGGGCCTGGGTTGGCACAGAAAAATCTGCATCCAGGGCTGGATTAAAATTATTACTGCTCCTTGTAGACTCGTTCAAAAATTATGAAATTTAATCCGTAGAAAGCTCTGGAAGTCTATTTCTGTCTCAAATTGGTCTCGCTTAATTTGGACGCCTAGAACTCCCGAAATCATCAACATAGTTGGTTGTGCTCACTGCAGAAAGTTTCCTAAATTGGGTCGGGTTTCCAAACTTGGCTAAAAAGCTTCCATTCTTCAATAAAAACGATAAATTCCTGATAAAAACACTTAATCAGCAAAATTGAAGTACTAATTGACACAATGCATGAAAACACATGATAATATAAAGATTATACACATAATCGACCAAGATACATAGTAAAAGCCATTCAAAACCATCATAAAAACACTAACATTTAGATGTTATCAGCAAGTCATTTTAAAGTCTTGTTCATTAAGCTGAAAACTGATCTCTCCAAAGTCATTTGGCACATGGACATCCAATCGTGCATACAAAGAGGCGTAAAACTCATAGGTGAGCTCTATATATGCAGGATAATGTAATGATGCAAATTTGACCCAACCGATATTTGAAAGAAACTGATCTACCTCATTTTTACAGCCTAGGATGGAGAAAACTTGGTCGTCTAAATACCAGGATTGGACAAGGGAGCGTTTGCACTTGCGATGGAACAAAGCAGTAAGGTCCGTATTAGGAAAAGCAGATGTGAATTTGGGAGGAGGGGGAGAAGTAACTTTTTGGTTAGCAGAGGTGCGAGATTTCTTTGGAGGAGGTGCTTGTTGCTGTTGTTGTGCCTGGTGTTCTGCCAGAACCGCGCTCGGGGTGAGTTCGTGGCGTCCTTGGCGATGCCGTAGAGGTGGGCTGCTGGCGGCGTGGAGGAGGTACTCCACCTGGGGATGCTTGGGGCTCCTCCTCGACGAGGTCCACGAAATTAGGAGTAGTGGGGAAGGCAGGGGGGCTGCGGCTGGCGGAGCCTTGGAATTCCCGTCCCCGAGTCCTAGTGGAAATAGGGGCACTAGGCTCAGGTGTTGGTTGGAGGTTGCGACCGGTTCGGCAGCTCCTTGTAGAGGAAACTGGACGACGCGGAGGTGGAGAGTTAGAGGAGGAACCATCTTGTCTCCTGGCCAAGGGGGCACGGAGGCCAATAATGACTCCTCCCATCGGTGAAGGTGCAGGCGGCGGGGAGAGGTGTCGTGGCGACCGAACAGTGGAGGTAGGGGGGCCGTGCTGGCCTGGTGGACGGTGGCGTAGCAGCGTGTCAAGCCCGTGGAGGCGAGGGAGGCCACCGGATGGGTGATGGGCAACGGCGGCTAGAGACCAGTGTTGTTGGATCCGTCGGCAGGTGCTGTGAGGTTGGGGCAGCAGGAGAAGACGAGGCAGCACTGTGACGGGTTTGCGGCGATTTGCACGAGGTGGATGATGGTGGGCGTGGTCGGCTCTCGCCGGTGGAGGATGGACGGGGGGCTTGGGAGGAACTGAAGGCATGGTGAGGCGAAGATCAGTGTTGAGGGGAGGAGGCTGACGGTGATGGGTATGGTGTTTTGAAGGCGATGGGGGGAAGCCATGGAGGCCACGGCCTCTGTATGTGGCCTGCTCTTTGGTTCGCATGGTGGAGAAGAGAGAGGAAAAGAAGTGGGAGATGGTCATTGTGTAGGGATAGTGGGGTTTTGCTGTTTGGGTTTTTTTTTCTGTTTAGGAATAAAGATCTGGCTAATCGGGTATTAGAAACTATTTAGGGATTTAGAAAGGGTTTTTTAGAGAAAAAGTTGGGATTTAGAGAGTGGTTGTTTTTGGTTTATTGGATAAAAGATAAGATAGTGGAGGATATATATATATATATTTGTTTAAAAGGGTAGGGATTGGTACCCGTGCGAATCTTCTCTCTCCTTTGTTGTAGTGTGTGGATGAGAACCAAAACTTTTTACTTTGAGTTGATGTGTTGGTGAGAACAACGGCTGCATGCTTTGCGTGGAGATCGGTGAGATATATATATATATAGCTATGATGACATAGGTATATATATATATAAAAATCTTTGTCAAATGCCCTGATCCTGTACCCGTGTAGACATATATATATATAATATAGATATGCAAAAGTACATATCTATAATATAATATAATATATGGTAAGGGTACGGTTGAAAAAGCTCTCAAGACCCCCACATGCGATTTTCTTCTTCTCGTGTCTGTATGTGTCCCGTACTTCGAATGTGCTGTTGGTCCTCCATGCTGCTCCATGTCCCGTGTGTGGCAAAGTTTGTGTGGGACCTACCCCAAGCTCAATTGGAAAATCACGTGCCTGTGCCAAAATACAGTATATAGGTGAATATATACATATAAATTGGTAGTGGCGGTGTGATGTTGACCTCCAATCCCTATAATAAATATCTTGGTTAGATATTTAAGATGGCATGAGCTCTTATTTGTGCCCCGAACTGCCGCGTCGCGTCTTCGCTGCCTCCAATTTATTTGTTGAACTGCGAAGCACAAGGGAGGTGAAGAGGAATTTCACCCCAAACTTGTTGCTTTCTTTATTTGCTTGAAAATTGAAAATAACCGTGGGTTGCCTCCCACATAGCGCTTCTTTAACGTCTTGTAGCTGGACTCGAAGTTCGTCATGTGGAAGGCATGTCGGCGAACGGTAGCACTAACTCTTGTCCGATAGGCTCTTCGGGAATGTACAACTTGAGAAGTTGTCCATTCACTGTGAAGGTACCGTCGTCTTTGCTCCGAATTTCAACGACGCCAGACAGGAAGACTCGGGTGACCTTGAAAGGTCCCGACCATCGTGACCGAAGTTTTCCAGGGAAAAGCTTGAGTCGGGAGTTGAATAGCAAAACATAGTCTCCAGCTTGGAAATCTCTTTTTAAGATCCGCTTGTCGTGCCACCGTTTGGTCCTCTCCTTGTAAATTTTGGCGTTTTCGTAGGCATCCAAACGGATTTCTTCCAGCTCATCGAGCTGTAATAAGCGGTGCTCTCCTGTTGCCTTGGGATTAAAGTTTAATGTTTTGATTGCCCAATATGCCTTATGTTGGAGCTCGAACGGGAGGTGGCACGACTTCCCATAGACGAACCGGTAAGGAGTCGTCCCGATAGGGGTCTTGTAAGCAGTCCGGTTAGCCCATAGAGCGTCATCGAGCTTGATAGCCCAATCTTTTCTTGAAGAGCTTACGGTCTTTTCCAGGATCTGCTTAATAGCCCTATTGGAGACTTTCACTTGACCGCTCGTTTGAGGATGGTAGGGGGTAGCAACTTTGTGGGTTACTCCGTATTTACGGAGCACATCCTCCAACTTCTTGTTACAAAAGTGGGTGCCTCCATCGCTAATCAATGCCCTGGGTGTGCCGAATCATGAGAAAATTTTATTTGGAAACCGGACAACAACCCTTGCATCATTTGTTGGTGAAGCGATGGCTTCCACCCATTTTATGACGCAGTCGACTGCAACTAGGATGTAGCAGTTAGATCGGGAAGATGGGAATGGTCCAATAAAGTCGATACCCCACACATCGAAAGGTTCGACCTCCAGAATGCCTACTGGAATGGCAGCGACTGTAGGATTTAGTGAATTTCCTAGCATCTTTGAATATACTAGGCCAAAAGAATCCACTCTGCAATGCTTTTGCTGCCATTTTGCTTGCGCTGAAATGGCCGCCATTAGATGAAGCATGACAGTTGTAAAGAAGGTTGTCGACCTCGTCCTCGGGCAGACATCTACGAATCACCCCATCGCCGCATCTTCTGAATAGTAGCGGGTCATCCCATAAATAATTTTTGACATCAGGAAAGAATTTCTTCCTCTGCTGATGTGACAGATTTGGGAGCAGGACACTGCTTGCTAAGTAGTTGACAAAGTCCGCGTAGTATGGGGTTGTATAGATAACAGCCGCCTCGAGGGCTGCCAACTGTTCTTCTGGGAAGGAGTCATCAATGGGTAATGCTTCCTCACTTAGAATCGAATCCTGGGCCAATCTCGAGAGATGATCTGCTACTGTGTTCTCGGTTCCCTTTTTGTCTCAAATTTCGAGAACAAACTCTTGGAGCAACAGCACCCACCGAAGCAGCCTCGGTTTAGCATTTTTTTTCTGCATGAGGTACTTGAGAGCTGAGTGATCGGTGTGCACTATAATTTTAGATCCGAGAAGATAGGAGCGGAACTTCTCGATGGCAAAAACTACCGCAAGCATCTCCTTTTCTGTGGTTGCATAATTGGCCTGTGCATCATGTAGTGTCTTGCTAGCATAATAAATTGCGTGCAATTTGTTATCCTTCCTTTGTCCCCACACAGCCCGCACTGCGAAATCACTGGCATCGCACATAATCTCGAAAGGAAGGCTCCAGTCAGGTGGTTGCATGATAGGAGCTGAGATTAGTGCTTGCTTGTTCTTCTCAAAAGCGTCGAGGCACTCCTGGTCGAATACGAAGGGTACATCCTTGATGAAAAGATTAGTCAAAGGTTTAGTGATCTTTGAAAAATCTTTGATGAACCTTCGATAAAAACCGGCGTGGCCTAAGAAACTTCGGATTCCTCGAACATTTGTTGGAGGGGTTAGCTTCTCGTTCACCTCGATTTTTTCACGGTCAACTTCGATTCCACGTTTGGTGATGGCGTGGCCTAGAACTATTCCTCCTTGTACCATGAAATGGCACTTTTTCCAGTTGAGAACTAAGTTGGCCTCTTCGCATCTCTGCAAGACTCAAGAAAGGTTGGCGAGACATTCATCAAAAGTCTTTCCATAGACCGAGAAATCGTCCATAAAGACTTCCATGATTTCCTCGATCATATCGGTAAAGATTGCCATCATGCAGCGGTAGAATGTCGCCGGAGCATTACACAAGCCAAATGGCATTCTCTGATAGGCGAATGTGCCATAAGGACAAGTGAATGTCGTCTTTTCTTGATCAGCGGGGTGGATATGGATCTGGAAGAAACCCCGAATATCCATCCAAGTAGCAAAAGTAGGAGTGCTTTGCCAACCTCTCGAGTATCTGGTCATTGAAGGGGAGTGGGAAATGATCCTTCCGAGTGACGCTATTCAACTTCCTGTAATCGATGCACATGCACCATCCGGTGACTGTCCTTGTGGGGATTAACTCATTGCTTTCATTTTCCACGATAGTCATTCCCCCTTTCTTAGGCACTACGTGAACATGGGAGACCCATTCACTATCCGAAATGGGATAGATTATCCCGGCGTCTAGCAACTTCAAGATCTCTTTCTTGACGACTTCTTTCATATTTTCACAGAATCTTCAAGGAGTATTCTATGGGTGCAAAATGAGGGACTTATCCCAGTGAGATCATCGATAGAATACCTGATCGCTTTTCGGTGTCCCTTTAGAACACTCAACAGCTTCTCCTCCTCTTCCTCCGTCAGGCTTGTGTTTATGATTATTGGGTACGAAGAGTTAGGACCCAGGAATGCATAACGAAGATTGGGCGGAAGAGGTTTTAGTTCAACCTTTGTGGTGTCGTCAACTGTTGAGTCGTCTGGCGTCTTGCTTAATTCTTCAATTCTCTTGTTTTCTTCGGTAGACGCCAGAGATAGGACCTCATGTTGGCGTGCACAATCTGCTATCTTAGGATCTGGATCCCGAGTCCCTTATTAAGACCGATGCATGCCAACAGAGGGTCTGTATAGTCTGCTTGTGCAGAAGGTTCTTCATCCGTTATTTCAACGATGTCAAGTCGGTAGCAGGAATCGTCTGGTACTCCTTTACGAATTACTTCGTCAACAGCGTAGCAGATTTTCTCGGACCCAACTTATAGTGTGAGCTTTCCTCCCTTGATATCGATTATGGCACCGGCAGTTGCCAAAAAGGGGCGTCCTAGGATGATTTGTACGTGGTTGTCTACTTCCATGTCGAGAACCAAAAAATCAACTGGGACGAAGAAGTTCCTAATTTTGATTGGAACATCCTCCAAAATTCCCACTGGATACTTGACAGTGCTATCTGCTAGGTGGAGTGACATAGCAGTAGGTTTCAAATCCCTTAAGTTGAGCTGTTTGCTGATCGACAAAGGGATCACACTAACACTTGCGCCTAGATGTCAAAGTGCTCTCTCGATTTGTACCTTCGCTATGTCGCAGGGGATTGTGAATGTTCCCGGATCTAGAAGCTTGTTCTGAATAATCGCGCTACACTCTCCCGTCAGTGCCACTGTCCCGTAGTCAATCAATTTATTCTTTTTGGACAAGATGTCCTTTAAGAATTTTGCAAATGTAGGCATTTGGGATACAGCTTCTATGAACGGAATGTTGATGTAGAGCTTTTTTATAACGTCCAGGAAACGTCCGAACTTCTTGTCATGCACCAGTGGATTGAGCCGTTGAGGGAAGGGAATTGGTGAAACATAGGCTTTCACTTCGTCTTGCTTTGCCTTCCCTTTATCGGCTGACACAGCCTGCTCATGCTCCGCAGGCTTGTCTTTTTGCACGGCCTGGCCATGCTCTTCCTCTACTATTGGGACTGGAGGTGGTTGTCATTCCGGATATTGAGTATCACTCCTAAGAGTGATTGCATTGCATTGTGCATTGGGATTAGCTTCCGGTTTGCCTGGTAGTCTACCCGAATTACCCTGACTAGGGTTAGCTTGAGCGATCTGACATTCAAGCTTGTTGATTTTGTCAGAAAGCCCTTTCACAACTTGCCGTTGTTCTTCCATAATTGACTTGAGTAACGACTGCAAGTCATCTTTTGGAGGAGGCTGATACGCCTGTTGGTATGCCTGTGCATGTTGTTTCGGAGGATATCCGGGAGGACCCCTTCCAGTTTGATTTTGGATGGGTTGTTGAGGCTTCCAAGAGAAGTTAGGGTGGTCCCTCTAACCTGGATTGTAGGTGTTTGAATAAGGGTCCTTCTGGACTCTCTGGTCGATGTAACTTACTTACTCTTGGCATGCTTGCTTATAGCCTCCTTCTGCTGGGCATTCTGGATAACCTTCTTCACACCTTGCACAAGAATGGGACTGTCCTTTCCCATTCATCTTCAGGATGGCATCCAACTTGGCGTTCATCAGGCTCATTCCGTCAAGTTCAAGAACGCCGGTTGTTTTTCCGCCAGGTATCTCGGCTGGCCATTCAAATTTATTACTGGCAATGTGCTCGAACAGTTCGTACATAATCTCAGCGTCTTTAGCTAAAACAATTCTTTCGGCTGCAGCATCAACATTTGCACGGAGGGACCCACACAAGCCTGCATAGAATTTTTCCACAATCAGCCATTCAAGTAGGACATGCTGTGGGCATCTTCTTAGTGCATCTTTAAACCTTTCTCACTCATCGTAGAACGATTCATTGGGCTTCTATTTGAACTCTATGATGTTGTTCCTTAATATCATAGCTTTGCTGGGCGGGAAAAATTTCTTCAAGAACGCTTGTGATAAGGCAGCCCATGTGTCAAACGTCCCAGGAGCATGTGCAGTCAACCACGCCTTCGCCTTATCCTTAAGCGAGAAAGGAAAAGGC
Organism: Turnera subulata; assembly: GCA_028386065.3. Classification (NCBI taxonomy): domain Eukaryota; kingdom Viridiplantae; phylum Streptophyta; class Magnoliopsida; order Malpighiales; family Passifloraceae; genus Turnera; species Turnera subulata. The sequence continues at coordinate 71,774 of JAKUCV010001013.1, read as the reverse complement.
GCAGTTTGATAGCATCCTTAGAGGCTCCATTCTTCTTGATGGTGTCGCAGATTTCCAAGAAATCTTGCAAATATTGATTTGGGTCTTCAACGGAGGAACCTCCGAAAGGCTCGTTTTGGACCATCTTGATTAGGGCTGGCTTTAGCTTAAAGTTATTTGCTTGCACAGCTAGGCGCACCACGCTGGACTGTGCAAGGGTTGCATCGGGGATGGAGAAATCCCGTACCGGCCTGTGCCGAGGTCCGTATCGGACTACCACTTCCCCCTCGTTGTTGATATGTTCTGCCATCCTTCCTTCAGACGAAGTCTCGTCCTCTGATTTCTTTTCGAGCCTCTGCCCGCAGACATACTTCCAAAAAGTTCTCTCGACCTCTGGATCTTGTTTTCCAGGTGGTACTCCCGAGCTTCTCGTATTCATGCACTAAAGAAACCTGAAGAAAGACGAACAAAACTAAACAAACGGGTGAAAAAAAATGAAAAATAAAATTCTAGATTAACCTAATCACTAAGTTAAATAATATTAACGCCGATTCCAGGCAACAGCGACAAAAACTTGATGGCTTCCCGCAAGTATACGGGGTTGTTGTAGTACCAAGGTCGTCTCATAGGGATCTTTGCTAAGTACTATCTAACCGAGTAATTTATGATTATCTAGAAAAATAAATAATGTTGAGGGATTGATATTTGAAACGAAAACTAAAGCAATTAATAACGAGATTAAACTCAATGATATAAAGCATCAAGGACTTCGGGGAACTCTTTGCCAATATTTCCAAACAATTAAGCTACGCATAAGCAGGCCATGAACTGTCACCACATAGCTAGCCTATGTAGAACCTATGAACTAAATTATGAAATTAAACTTCTTTAAATGAAACGGGAAATGTAAACTGGATCGATAGCCTACTCTCATAGCGCCGTAAAATCCCTTCCTAGTTTATGTCCACTATCCATTTGCCAGTGATGAAATAAACTAAGAGCATTAAGAAATTTCCCTACTAAATCTCCAATAAAAAGCACGCCTCCCTCGAGGTTGGTTTTTATTGTCCATTTTACGTTTTTCTGTAGGTAAATGAGGCTGTCACTTAACGTTTGCCTATTATGGATTTATGCTAATTAGTGATCAAGCAACTAACATAGTGAAGATTCATGAACCGAATTAAAGAAGAATAAAATCAGAAAATAATTTTTATTTAAATGAGCATGGAAACATCAACAAGGTCATCTCCTAATCCTAGACTACAAATTTAGCAAGACATAGCTTTAAAGAAAATAACAAGACCATAAAAATAATTCATCATTATATACTTAAGGAATAATTTACAAGTAATGGAGCTAACCTTGAACCAAAAGAGATAATTTTCAAGCCAAGAAACTTCGAAAAACTGGAGTTAAATATGCTTGAATTACAAAGCAAAAGAAAGTACAAGTTTCCTAGCTACTAAATATGTTTTGCCGAGTGAATTGATGCTGGAAGACTTGATGCTTTGTTCCTTGCTTTGCTTGGTTTTTATAGTGCAGGGGAGTAACTTTTGTGGCTGGAAAAATATGGAAGTGGTGCCAAAAGTGGTATGGTGGACCACTTCACTTTGTGCCAAATTTGGTTGCAATGCCACCATTACCAACCGTTGCAAGTTTTTTTGAAGTTGACTCCTTTTTGCATGCAGGTACAGCCACATGCCTAGGCCTTGACCAATTCAATTTTCAAAAATAGATTAAGCACATGCCAAGACAAGGAAGTGAGCAGGGAGTGGGAAGTGGGCTTTGCGCATTTGTTTGATTCCTGGGGACCACATGTGCAAGCCATGCCAAGAATAGAATTCTTAGCCAACTTTTGTGCACAGGTGACACACCATCGGAGCAGGTCTTGGATGACGTCAGCTTAATTATTCTGGTAATGGATGAGCCTTACGTGAACAACCATGCATCTTGGGTTGGGCTTTTACTTTCTTCATGGTAATGGGCTTTGGGCCTTGGCAAATTAATCCACATACTTTTGGGATACACTTATGGAAATTTTTGGCCTAAAATCTGAAGAGCTTCATCTTATCTTGCCTCGTGTCCTCGGGTTGCATGAGATGGATTATTTCGCTTAGGGAGCCCGTGCAGAAAAACTGCACCCTTGTCCTTAAACTTGGTGGTTTGGCGCCTAAAAATGCATGGAAAATACCAAAAGACTAGAAAAGGGGTTTTATTAAAAATAAAATGGAAAACAAAGAGGAAAACAACATAATCAAATAAAATGGATAATATTTGCAAGTTAAAACCATGAAAACAACACGGAATCGAGTGCAAAATGCGCATTCATCAACAATCCCTTGTGTCTTGGTCAAGGAAAAAGCAAAATTCGGTTGCTACATCCACCCTAGAAGCTGAATATGTGGCGGCTGGAGCATGTTGTGCTCAAGTTCTATGGATGAAGCAAACTCTATCTGAGTCTGGACTAACCTTTAAATGTGTGCCTATCTATTGTGATAGTTCAAGTGCAATTAATTGGACCAAAAATCATGTGCAACACCCTCGGACCAAGCATATTGAAGTTCGACATCAACTCATCCGAGATCATATGTTGAAGAAAGATGTGGCCACTGAGTTTGTCAAAACTGAAAATCAACTTGCTGATATTTTCACAAAGCTACTCAAAGAGGAGCAATTCACAAAAATCAGACTTGAGCTGGACATGCGCAATCTACCTTAAAAGTCTGTGAGTTATTTTGGTTGCTGCATCAACCATATCTGTGCATATATGTTCATGCATCATATTAGGCTATTGCATTCACAACACTTGCACACAACCACTATGCATTCAGGCAAATGAGGACACTTTCAAAAGGTGTTCGAATGATCAGAGAAGCTGAAGAGAAACTCGGAAAGAATTGGTTTTACAAGAAACCATTTATATGCGGATTGTGTGGAAATATGGTTTTTGGGAAAAACCATTTCTCTGTAGTCAACGGTTATTAACCAGTGGTTAGAAGAAAGGCAGAAACTGTTAACCAAAAATTAGGGTTAATCATTCTCTAATGCTAAACTATGATTAACCATGATGATTATCTGGTTTTGATGATTAACAAATTACATGTGTATTGCTAGCTTTGCTTGTGTTGATTTTTACTTGCGGGAAAACTATGGTTTATGCCGATACCATTTCTTGGACACATGACATATGGTTTCCATCAATACCATATCTTGAATACACGACATATGGTTTTTACCGATACCATATCTGAAGCTGTCAACATCAACTTTTTGTGCAAGTTGCGTGTGGT
>JAKUCV010001013.1:0-67747 GCA_028386065.3 Turnera subulata | reverse complement strand
TAAAATGACATTTTACAATTATTGCCGGATGTTACAAGTGCCTACAGGGTCACACACATAGAACCGTTGATTCGAGCAGTTGGTTGAACCGTGGTTGGACCATGGTTGGACCGGGTGTGGTTGGACCGTGGTTGGACCATGGTTGAACCAGGTCTTTTTTGGGCTGATTGGTTCATTAGTTGTCAGAATTATTGAACCTCTTAGTGCTGTCATGTGTGGTAATGCATTAGTGTGTTAGTGGAGACAAGATAATGAAGGGTCATTATCTTTGGGCCACCATGTTGGCCATTTGCTAATTGTCTAATGCATTGTGTGATTGGGTGTGTGGGGTGATCAGATCATTCATCTTCCTCCCTCTCTCTCACGTTTTGGGTTCTGAAAAATTTCAGAGCTAACACACAGCCCTTCCACCTCTCTTCTTCTTTGTGAGAGAAGGAAGAGCAAAATACCACAACTATACAAGCTCCCGTTTTCTGCTGCTAGCACCCAGTCCGAGAGTGCTCGGAAGTTGGATCGTGTGACGACTCCACCTTGATCACGGTTCACGTGGAAACCATAGAGGAGCCAGGCCGTTGTCTTGCTCTCACTGATTCCATACACGAGTTAGGTGAAAGACCCTAATCTTCCAGGTATGTAAATTTTGTTATATGGTTTATGCATGCTTCACTTGGTTCTTGGTTGAGTTTCCTTACTTCCGCTGCTTGTTGTGCTTGTTATGAGTGTCATAATAGCTCTAGGGAAACTTACAGTGGTAGCGGAGCCTTCTTGTGAAGCTCTAAACCATGTAGGTGATGCATATGAGACATGATCATCTAAGCATGTGTAGGAATTATTTTGTATATGAGATATGCAAAGTGATTTTGAACATGATGTGTTTGTGCATTGTCAAATGGTATGCTGAGTTTGTTTTGGTATTTGTTATTTGCCATACATATATGCATATGTTTGACATGTTTCCAGTAAATATACATGATATGTTCTATGTGATAGATCATGATCATGCTATATTGTACTCAATTGCGTATATATGTTGTTAAGGTTGATTTGTCAAAAGTGTTTTGACATCAAGCACTTGATTGGTATGAGATATCAATCAAGATGTTTATGGCAGTAGGTCGAAGGGTTCGACTAAGAAAAACCGAGTGTCGGTTTGTGTATCGAACGATTGTCGTTCAAGCAAGTTTAGGCCATAACATCGATGTTGGTGTGACCAACATCGATGTTGGCATGAAGATTGGCCTTGGGCGAATCTCCACAACATCGATGTTGTGTGACCAACATCGATGTTTTCATGCAAACACTCAACAACATCGATGTTTAAGTGTTAAACATCGATGTTATTTGAGCTCGGCCAAATTGTTATTGAGTTCCAAAAGTTCAAACATCGATGTTTAAGTTAAACATCGATGTTATAATGCTACTGCCAAATCTTGAACTTTCAAGTACTCAAAACATCGATGTTTAAGTGTTCAATATCGATGTTCTTGAGCTACTGCCAAATAGTTTGGAGTTCAAGCACTAAAACATCGATGTTTGATTGTCAACATCGATGTTCTAAGGGCTCGCAAACCTCCAACATCGATGTTTGAGTGTCAACATCGATGTTTTGAGGCTTCGGCATCCTCCAACATCGATGTTTGATGGTCAGAATCGATGTTCTGAGGGTTCAACAACCTCCAACATCGATGTTTGAGTGTCAACATCCATGTTTTGTGGATTCGCAAACTTTAAACATCGATGTTGAAGGGTTCAACATCGATGTTGTGAAGAGCAGTCACTTGAACAGCGAATTAAGGGCATAAGGAGGCCGAATTGGTGTCTGGCCTGAACAGCAAAGTTGTAGCTCTACTTCTTAGCTTTCTAGGGACACCAAGTTTGCACAAATCCGAGCTCTAAAACTCTGGATATGACCAAAATACTAACTGCTGCCAAGTAGTTGGGAGAATCAGATTCTCAAAATATTGATGTACAAGTTAGACATCGATATTCACATGTATTTGGTTTCCAAACATACATGACATCGCTGTATGATTTATCAAGAACAAGCATGTGATGTGTTGGAATTATATGTTGATGAAATATTAAGTTCTTAGTTGCCTTCCATGATAAGCACTCATCAAGTTTAAGATCAACAATTGGTAGTTTTTGCCAAAGCAAGGTGCCATTGTTTATCCTAAGAAGGTGCGAGTGGATAATTGTAATATCTCGACTGCTTGTTGTGGGTTTGGACTTAACTAGGTTATCTTAATAGGATTAAGGACCTAGAGGCAAGGGTTGAGCAATGTCTATAAGATAGACTTGAACAAGGTGTTGTTCACTCAACTATCCAAGAGTTACATAGAGATGTAATTGACAAAGAGTTGTCTACCTAAATAGCTATGATATAAGTTTATCAGCCAAAGCTGACTTATGTTGTAGTGAAATATGGATCTTGGCCTACTTATATAATTGTCTTGATTTATGTAGTAGGAGCACGTTTAATAGAATTCCTTATTAAATGATTTGTATGCATGACTATTATTTGTGTGAGTTGATCATTGTTGTAGAATTACCATGGCACAAAACACTAGCACTTATTATTGCGATTGGACCTTGAGTAGGACAAGCCGAATAGGAATAGTTTCCTAGAGTGGCATCACAATTTGAGGATAGTCTTCAAACAAGAAAAATTTGTATGTCCTTGAAGGGCCTGTTCTTAATGAATTGGCGCCTAATGCTTCTAGGGCAGAATGAGATGCTTATAAGAAGCATGTTGATGATGCATTGGATATTACATGTCTTATGCTAATTACCATGGACTCTGAGCTTCAGAAGCAACATGAGAACATGAGGGCGTTCGATATGATCGAACACCTAAATTGCTCTGAGGAGAGCAAGTAAGGCATGAGAGGTACGAGACCTCTAAGGCATTGTTCCAATCCAAGATGGCTAATTCATCACCCGTGAGACCTCATGTGCTGAAAATGATTTGAAACATTGAGAGCCGTGAGGATCTTGGTTTCCTTAGTGAAAGAAAGGGTAAAGCAAAGTTTGACAAGAAGAAGAAATGTACCAAAAGGTTTGGTGCATGTGCCTCTTCTTATTCTCATGTGCTGAAACCCTAGGGTGGTATTGCAAATGAAGGAAATTGTTTCCGTTGCAATATATCAGGCCATTGGAAACACAACTGCCCTGTTTACCTTGAAGAGGTAAAGAAGCAGAAGGGAAGTGAGACTTCCGCTTCATGTATTTTGTTATAAAAGCTAATATCTCTATCTCTGTATCATGGGTATTAGATACCAGATGTGGTTCTCACATTTGTGGAAATGTGAAGGAAATGAGAGAGAGTAAGAGATAGGATAAGGATGAGATAGACCTACGTGTCTGAATTGCAGCAAGAGTTGCTACATTAGCCGTAGGGATTCACTGTCTATCCTTACCGAGGGTTATGGTTTTAGAACTGGACAATTGCTGTTATGTACCTACCATAAGCACGAATTTGATTTCTGTGTCTTGTATGGACAAGAAAGGTTTTTCATTCGTAATAAAGAACAATTGTTGTTCTATTTATTTCAATGAAATTTATTATAGTGGTGCATAATTGAACGATAGTTTGCATATTCTAAACCTAGAAACACCTGTCTATACCGTTAATACGAAGAGGGTTAGAATGAATGATTCTAGTAAAACCTATCTCTAGCATAGTCGTTTGGGCTATATAAACGAGACTCGTATTTCTAAATTCCATAAAGATGGACTGTTAGACTCATTTGATTGATAATCATCTGAGACATGTGAGTCATGTTTATTAGGCAAAAATGACAAAGGCTCCCTTTACTGGTAAAGGAAAAGAGCTTCGGACTTGTTAGGTCTTATACATACAGATGTATGCGGACCTATGTCTATACACGCTAGAGATGGTTTTCAGTACTTCATTATATTCACTGATAGTTTCAATAAATATGGCTATGTGTTTCTAATGAGACACAAGTCTGAATCCTTTGAAAAGTTCAAAGAATTCAAGGACGAAGTACAGAATCGACTCGGGAAAGGTATTAAGTTGCTTCGATCTGATCGAGGAGGTGAATACTTTGACCGAGAGTTTCTTGATCATCTTAAGGGTTGTGGTATAGTATCACGACTTACTCCACCAGGTACGCCTATGGTATGGTGTATCCGAAAGGAGGAACAGAATCTTGTTAGACATGGTTCGTTCTATGATGAGTCAAGCTGACTTTCTATCTTGTTTTGGGGACATACATTATTGAGTGTTGCATTTACCTTTAAACATGTTCCATCTAAGTCGGTCGAAAAGACATCATATGAGATATGGACTGGGAAGCGTCCCAATTTGTCTTTTACGAGGATTTAGGGTTGTGAGGCTTACGTGAGACGTGAAGCATCAGATAAACTCGACACTAAATCAGACAACTGCCTTTTTTATGATACCTTAAAGGGTATTATTTCTATAATCCTCTAGAGCACAAAGTGTTTGTGGCTCGGACTGCTATTTTTCTAGGAAGAGTGTTCATTTCTAGAAGAATCAGTGGGAGGATAATAGAACTCGAAGAAGTTCGAGATATAGAGGCTGAGATGGAACAAGGACAGGTTCCGCAAGCTATTGTGGATGAGAATTCTGTATCTATAACACATGGACCGTGTAGGTCGGATAGGATTCGGCATGAGCCCGAGAGATATGGATTTCTCGTGACTCATACCGGTGATGTGATGCTCATAAGTAAGGATGAGCCCACTTCCTATCAGCTGACCATTACGGGTCTTTACTCCAAGAAGTGGCTTGAAGCTATAAATTCGGAAATGGAATCCATGTATGAAAAACAAGGTATGGACCTTGTTTGATCCACCTGAAAGGGTAAAACCTATAGGGTGCAAATAGGTCTTTGTGAAAGACCGACATGGATGGAAATGTGATTACCTTTAAAGGGTAATTGGTTGTGAAAGGTTTCAAGCAAGTTCATAGTATTGACTATGGTGAAACCTTCTCACCAGTTGCCATGGTTAAATCCATCCGGATTCTTTCGGCTATAGCCGCATACCATGATTATGAGATATGGCAAATGGATGTCAAAACTGCTTTCCTTAATGGAAAAATTTTTGTGGATGTGTACTTGACACAACCTGAAGGTTTTGTCGATCCAGAGAATGCTAGTATGGTATGCAAGTTGCAAAGGTCCATTTATGGACTAAGGCAAGCTTCTAGGAGTTGAAATCTTCGTTTTAATGATGTAATCAAAGAGTTTGGTTTCATCATTAATGAAGATAAACCATATGTTTACTAGAAGGTTAGTGGGAGCACTATTGTTTTCTTGTTGTTGTATGTTGACGACATCCTACTTATTGAGAGTGATATTCCGACACTACAGTCTGCAAGGACTTGGTTAGGAAAGAATTTCTCAATAAAGGACTTAGGAAGAGCTGCCTAAGTGTTAGGTATAAAGATCTATAGAGATAGATCCAAAAGGCTTCTCGGGCTAACTCAGAGTACATAAATTGACAAGGTGCTAAAAGGATTTAGCATGCAAAGATACCAAGAAAGGTTTCTTGCCCATGTCACTAATGCTCTGAGTGTCACGAGCAGATGTCAATCTGATCCCGGTGAAAGTCACTGGACAGCAGTTATATATCCTTAAGTACTTGAGAAGCACTAAGGATGCATTCCTGGTTCACGGAAGCATTGATGGGCTTGTTGTAAAGTGTTATAAAGATACTAGCTTCCAAACTATCAGGGATGATTTTAGATCGCAATCAGGTTATGTGTTTTTGCCTTGGAGGTGGCACTGTTTGCTGGAAGAGTTCCAAGCAAGAGACAGTAGCCGACTCTACAACTAAGGCTGTGTAAAGTTCCTTTTGGGAACACAGTAGGAGATCTATTGTCTAATCTTCTCACGCAGCGGAAGCATGATGGTCGTGCTAGATCCACATGTATGAGATATATGGATGATTGGCTTTAGTGCAAGTGGGAGATTGTTAGTGTAATATGCCCAAAAGCCAATCATGGATGATTATTTGTAGTCATGTATACACATTAAGGTTATTCCAATAAGTATCGTTTATGAGATAAACGCTTGCACATACTTATAACCCTAGAATATTTCATATTCTTAAATGTCCCTAGTCGATTATTATTACGGATGGGTTGTAATAATAAATTAAGACTAGCGTATGTTGAGAATTGCATATGTGATATGAATTCTACATACGGGTACAAGTTGGAGAACTTGTGGACTGGACCGACCCACATAAGAACCCTACATGGAACGTTATATGTATGTCATTAGTGGTTCTTATAGATGTAATTGTCCTCCGACCTGAGATCGTCAAGGTATCCAACATATGAATCATGTACTTTGATATTATTCCTAGTCATCCGTAACTGGGTGGTCATAAGGGTAACCATTGGGTATATGCCGAGTATGTAGTGGGTTTTGATTGATCAAGAGGGGATTCGTCCGACCTATATAACGGGTATATTATCGGATGGTTTCTTGAAAGAGTCGAACTGTAAATGCACGGTCGTGCTCGGATTATGATATGGTGATATCATTGGTATCCGTTTTACACAATTAACTCGAGGATCAAGAAACCGAGATTAAACATATACGAGATTGACATATTCCATGTCTCGTGTTTGATCCTGATAATGGGACGAAGGGACGATGACATGTTCCGAGGCATAGAGAATCAGTACTGATCTTGTCGTTCGGGTAGCAATGATGTGTTGCTAGACGCCACTCTTTGCTTATAATTGTAAAATGACATTTTACAATTATTGCCGGATGTTACAAGTGCCTACAGGGTCACACATAGAACAGTTGATTCGAGCAGTTGGTTGAACCGTGGTTGGACCATGGTTGGACGGGGTGTGGTTGGACCGTGGTTGGACCATGGTTGAACCAGGTCGTTTTTGGGCTGATTGGTTCATTAGTTGTCAGAATTATTGAACCTCTTAGTGCTGTCATGTGTGGTAATGCATTAGTGTGTTAGTGGAGACAAGATAATGAAGGGTCATTATCTTTGGGCCACCATGTTGGCCATTTGCTAATTGTCTAATGCATTGTGTGATTGGGTGTGTGGGGTGATCAGATCATTCATCTTCCTCCCTCTCTCTCACGTTTTGGGTTCTGAAAAATTTCAGAGCTAACACACAGCCCTTCCACCTCTCTTCTTCTTTGTGAGAGAAGGAAGAGCAAAACACCACAACTATACAAGCTCCCGTTTTCTGCTGCTAGCACCCAGTCCGGGAGTGCTCGGAAGTTGGATCATGAGACGACTCCACCTTGATCACGGTTCGTGTGGATACCGTAGAGGAGCCAGGCCATTGTCTTGCTCTCACTGATTCCATACACGAGTTAGGTGAAAGACCCTAATCTTCCAGGTATGTAAATTTTGTTATACGGTTTATGCATGCTTCACTTGGTTCTTGGTTAAGTTTCTTTACTTCCGCTGCTTGTTGTGCTTGTTATGAGTGTCATAATTGCTCTAGGGAAACTTACAAGAGGGAAGACTTTATGGAAGTGCAGAAGATGTTCGTACCTAACTCCTACTCAACTTCAGAAGGTGGTCCAAACCTTCCAGATTTTGTAATTTTTTGCTACCAAGGAGTTGACATGTATAACGGCACCAAACTGAAGCTTTAATGAACTGAAGTCAACTGAAGTACAAGGACCCATTACAAGAGCTTATCCCCCACACTCAGATTCTATTAAGAGGGACGTTTACACCTCTGGAAGAGTATCCTACCTAGTGCGCATATTTTGAGTGTATACTTGAGCTTAAAAAGATTTGGTATTTGATCTGGTATTTTCTACTTACATTGCGAAACTGTTTTAAGGGGCAATTTTTAAGCAAGGCTTAGCTTAGTTTTGCTGGATACTCAAGTCTAGGATTAGAATTGAGGGTAGGTTCAAACTTAGTCTGTGAAAAGCTTGTGTAGATTAGAGCTTAGCCTATGAAAAGCTTGTAAAGGTTTGAGCTTAGCCTAGAAAAGCTTGTGTTTGTAAAGGTTAAGGTTAATTCCGCAAAAACCTAAGTTTAGTGAGTGTTTTCGAAATCATAAAGGAAGGAACATTTAGGTAGTGGAGTACCTGGAGAGGGGGAACCACTCTAAATCACTGTGTTCACTCTCTTCTACTCTTTCTCTATTCGCTCTCTTGATTCATATACTTGCTAGAAACTTATCAAATTTGGTATCTCAAGAACCAAATCTTCCTGTAGAGATTTGGTATCTCAAAAACCAAATCTTGCTGTAGAGATTTGGGTTCGCAGAAACCAAATCTTTCTGTTGGAAAAAGTTTTTAAGGCCTAATTCACTTCCCTCTTAGGCACTTTAGGGCCAACAATTGGTAGCGGAGCTGCGTTCTCAGTTTGATGGAGTAAAATCCAGAGACAAAGATCGTGGCTGTCGAGGGTACAAGCATGAACAGGGCACCATACTTTGTTAGGGCAAACTTTGATTTTTGGAAGATTCGTATGAAGATTTTCCTTGAAGGAAAGGACACTGAGATGTGGCATATTTTCTAGAATCTTTACAATAGGCCGAGCAGTCCTATGCATCTCTGGACTGATGTTGAAATGAAGAGAGCAAAGCTTGATGCTCAAGCCAAAAATGCTCTACTATGCGGAATCAGTGAGAGTGAGTTTCAAAGAGTTATATCTTCTGAAACTGGTCATGAAATCTAGTGATTATTGTGCATCACTCATGAAGGCACAAATCAAGTCAAAGAATCAAGGCTCAATCGCTTGATGCGAGAGTATGAGCTTTTTCAAATGAATTCTGGAGAAATTGATGTGTGCTGAAGTGTCCTGCAAGTGCACAGGGTAGTTGTAGTACTCTATCAAGGTCGTATCCACAGGGACTGGGATGAGTCTGTCACTCCTTACCTTAGATGAATTAGGCTTGAGATAATTAAACAAAAATGGATTGCGGGGTGAGTGCAAATCGAAATTAAATTAAGTAAGAGAATAAAAGTAATAGTAATGTTGAAGTAGGTGAAAATCAGGTTTTGTTGAAATCTTAGGCATCCAGGGATTCACATGTCTTACCTTTGTGCTCTAAATTGCTCAACAGCAACATCACAGGCTGGGCCTGTGTGACGCCCTGTGTTTAATTAGAAGTCTTGAAGGGGCTCCCAACCTAATGTACTACCAACAACTTTCGATCCTATTAATAGTTCCCTAGGCTTCCATCTGCCCCCTGTCACTAGAGTAGACGTCCACTTAGAGGTGGAGCTCGGTGTTGGTGCTAATTACCCACAGTCTCTCCCTATCTTCTTTCAAACGGCTAGGGAGGGAAGGCTGACTATTGTTGGTCTGGCACACTTGGCTTCTCCTTTTGGCCCTTCACCGAGCTGCCACTAGATTGAAAATAGGCTGCTCAATAATCAATCAAGAATCAGATGAGAAGTGGTGTCATTCTTTCTTGACTGTGTCATAACAGACTGAGACAGTGCTGAGTCCGTGACTGAGCCTGTGGCTGAGCCTGCCGAGAACACAAAGTCAATTACACAGAACAGTTCTTGCAGGCGCTCTCAACCTATATTGAACCCATTTGTTTACACTCACAGGTTCCTCCCAAGGTTCTCACTCATCCTAATGCTTTTGCATCGGTCAAACTAAGGGGATTAAGAATTGAATTTGAGGCTAATTCCACAATTAGTTCCTAATTTCTCTCGAAACTAAGAGCTAAGGGTTGGTTCTTGTTGTTCCAGCAACTATGGTTTCTCCTTTTGGTCCTTCACCTAGCTACCTATAATCATGTACGGGTTTGATCAAGACTCAAACATGGAGCAAGTTTGCAACAACCAAACAAGAAAAAATGGTTAAGAACATAGGAAGAGCAATTTATTGCACTAAGAACAGAGACATGCTTCACCCCATCAACCTAAGAGGGCTTGTTTAATTCATGATCAAAATTACAAAAGTTATGGGGATAATGGTTGGCATAAGAACTGGAACAAATCTGGAGGTTAGGGACAACACGATTTCTGCCCAGAAAAGACAGCAGAATCGTGTTTCCCCTTAAACCCTTTTGTTCCATGAACTTCTGCAAGTTAAGAGTATTTGATCGATGGGTTCTTCGATGTGTGTTCTTCCTTTCTCCTTCTCTTTTACGGTGCAGACTCCTCTCCTCTCTTCTGTCCCACGTGCTGGAAGGTATGGCAGTTGGGCAAGTTGAGCTTCAGTTGCCCATCTTGCTCCTCGAGGTAAGGCACCATGGGAGGTGTGCCGAATGGGTGAAATCTGCAAATCTGCAGAATTTTAGAAGACTTAGGGGGAGGATAATGGTTTTTTAATTGTTAAACTCTTTGGGTTTGATGATTATCCCCTCTTTCTCATGCTTAAAGTCTTCTGAGTCGCTCAGGTCATGATTGCAGAGTTGAAAGTTCTACAAGTGGTGAATGCTCTGCAAGTGGCTGAGTTTAATATTCTTATCTTCGCGTTCTGGTCATCTGTAGATTCCACAGGCTGAGCCTGTGTCTGAGGTTGTATGCGATTTCTTCCCATTTTTCTTTGCAATTGATTTCAGCTCTCTTTGAGATTGATGGAGTGGCGTGATGGCTTCGTGGATCAAGGCAAAGGTGGTGAAATCTAGTGGATAACTTGTGATTGGAGGGGGATTCGTGGCCTTTTACTGATTCTGCAATGAACAACAGGCTGTCAAACAGGCTCATGCTGTGCCAGAGGCTGTTTCATCGAATTCTCCAATAAAATCTCCAAAATTCTCCATAATGCACCTGGAACAACTAATCATACAGTAAGGGATGGGAATTGTGGGAATATGATGAAATAATGCAAAGTAAGGCATATAGTCATGATAAATCGAGAGAAAAAATATCTAAAATCATGCCTAAAACTATGCATATTTCATGTGCATCAAAATACCCCAAACTGAAGATTTTGCTTGTTCTCAAGAAATCAGAAGAGAAAGGATGGCATGATTTCGATAGGGAGTAAAACAATTCCAATGCATCAGATTTTCGCTAGGTTTCTCCCTTGTGGTGTCCCAATTTAGGCATCCTCTAATTCTTCCTTAAAAACTACATAGACTCTAATCAAATTCCTTGTCAGTAGTTTTGTCAAAAAAATCATAGGAATAATTTTGCAACTGGCCTCCATTCCTTCTGTCATTCGAGGAATTCAGTTAAAGATTGAAATGTGCAAAACAATACCTCATATACAGACCCATTACCTCTTATCTACACTAATGTGCATAAGCCATCAAGCTAGGATCACTAGGACTTATTCTTGTTGCATTGAGGCTGGGTGAGGGTTGTCAAAGAACGGTGGATGGTTTTTGCAATGGTCAATGGCTTGTGAAGTCGATTTCCTTTGTTTCTGTTTATGAACAGCATGAGACAGTGTAGAGGCTGTTTGACCTTGTATTTTCTGCCGTCTCATGCTGTTCAGTAACTGTGTCCCAATACTTCAGCCATTCTTGACGTAACCACTGATTCCAACAGATGGATTGGATTTGTGTTCCTTGGGGGAGTATGATTTCCCAGAATTTTGATGCACATGAAATATGCATAGTTTTAGGCATGATTTTAGATATATTTGCTCTCAATTCATCATGACTATATGCCTTACTTTGTATTATTTCACCATATTCCCTTAAATCGTATCCCTTACTGTGTGATTAGTGATTCCAGGTGCATTTTGAAGGATTTTGGAGATTTTATTGGAGAATTCGAAGAAACAGCCTCTGGCACAGCATGAGCCTGTTTCGGGCCTGTTGTTCATTGCAGAATCGGTAGAGTGCCACGAATCCCCCTCCATTCACAAGGTTTCCACTGGATTTCACCACCTTTCCCTTGATCCACAAAGCCATCATGTCACCACATCAATCACAAGAGGAGTTGAATTCAATTTCAAAGAAGAATTAAAAGAGGGTGCAGACAACCTTACCACAGCCCAGGCACAGGCTCAGCCTGTGGAATTTGCAGATGACCAGAAACGTAAAGAAAAGAATACAAAACTCAGCCACTTGCAGAGCTTCACCACTTGCAAAACTTTCAACTCTGCAATTATAACCTGAGCATTTCAGAAGACTTTAGGCATGGGAAAGAGGGGATAATCATTACACCCAAAGAATGTTGCAATTAAAGAACTATTATCCTCCTAAAAAATCTGCAGATCTGAAGAATTCAGCCTCGGCACACCTCCCACTACACCTTATCCCGAGGAACATGATGGGCAACTGAAATTCAACTTGCCCAACTCCCATACCTTCCAGCAAGTGGGAAAAGAGAGAAGAATAGGATCTGTGCCTATAAATAAGAAGAAGGAAGAAAGAACTGGGCATCGTTTAATCCATCGATCCAAAGAAATTGCAGAAACTTAGGAACAGAGGCAGAAATCCAGTTTCAAAGGGGCATACGATTCTGCAGCTTTTGCTGCAGAAATCGTGTTGCCCCTAGCCTCCCAGTTGTTCCCAACCCGACGCTTTTCTTTATTTTTGTTGTTTCTTTAATTTTGAGCAAGCACTGAACAACCCCTCTCGGAATAAAGGGGAGAACTTGTCTTTGATTTTACTGTAATAAATTGCTCATCTTATGCTCTAAACCCGTTTTTCTTGTTTTGGTTGTTGCACACTTGATACATGTTTGAGTTCTGGCCAAACCCTTGCATGATGATAGGTAGCTAGGTGAAAGACCGAAAGGAGAAGCCATAGTTACTGGAGCAACGTCAACCAACCCTTAGTTTCTAGCTTTCGACAGAAGTTAGGAATTAAATGGGGAATTAGCCACAACACCCATTCTTAATCCCCTTGGTTTGACCGATACGAAAGCGTTAGGATGAGTGAGAGCCTTGGGAGGAACCTGTGAGTGAAAACAAATGGGTTCAGTATAGGTTGAGAGCGCGTGCAAGAACTGATCTGTGTAATTGACTTTGTGTTCTCGACAGGCCCAGCCACAGGCTCAGCACTGGCTCAGCACTGGCTCAGCCTGTTGCGGAACAGTCAAGAAGAATGACACCACTTTTAATCTGATTCTTGATTGATTATTGAGTAGCCTATTTTTAATCTAGTAGCAGCTCGGTGAAGGACCGAAAGGAGAAGCCAAGTGTGCTAGACCAACAATAGTCAGCCTTCACTCCTTAGCCGTTAGAAAGAAGATAGGGAGAGACTGTGGGAAAACATGCCCCAACACCAAACTTCACCTCTAAGTGGACCTCTATTCTAGTGACAGAGGGTAGATGGAAGCATTGGGAACTATCAATAAGATTGAAAGCCGTTGGTAGTACATTAGGTCTGGAGCCCCTTAAAGACATCTTATTAAACACAGGCCGTCAAACAAGATCAGCCTGTTGTGAGGCTGTTGATCAATTTAAAGCATGAAACAGGACATGTGAACCCCGGATGCCTAAGACTTCACCAATTCTGCTTTTTTCCTACTCCAATTTTTTTGTTGCTTTTATTTTACTGCCCATTTTACATTCAATAGCATTCACCTCATATCTAGTTCTTATTTGTTTAAGCCTAATTTGTCTATTTGAAGGTAACAGGCTCAACCTAGTCCCTGTGGATACGACCTTGATAGTACTACAACAGCCCTGTGCACTTGCAGTAACCCCCTATCAAGTTTTTGGCGCCGTTGCCGGGGACTGGTGCTTGATACTATTACCTTTCATTTGGATTCATTAGGCTTTTTATTATCTAAACCTTTCTTTTTATTTTCCTTTGGTTGTTTTTATATTCTTTGTGTGTTTTTCTTGTGTTGCTAACCTTTAGGTGTTACAAATCGGTGAGAAAAAGAATTGACAAGTCAGAATTTAGCCAGGGAAGTTCTAAACTCCTTCCGCATTTGCATTTCATGATGCTTTGCATTAAGAGTTGTTATGGTGGTTTTACACGCTAACACACACAGGACGAGCTTGTGTTATTTTGTATTTTGATTAAGGCATTCCACCTACCCAACGGCTAATTCAGCAAAATAGGAGGACTAGACTTGTTAAGATAGGAATTGATCAATCCTGTCTGCACAATCCACTACCCCCTCCCCCAATCGATTTCAACATTTTAGAATTTAGCTTAAATACCCCCTTTCCACATAGCTTAACTTTCAGTTTGGGGTAATTAATTTCGGCATTGCACTCTGTTTTTGTTTAGTTTTGGCAGTGAGGACACTGCAGATTTTCAGTTTGGGGTATTTTAGGGCGCAATTTAGCCATAGTATGACTCGATGTATTTTCCAGTGTTCATGTAATTTCAATTTTACCTATTTTCATTATGTTCCTCCCAGTGTGAGCCTGTCCTTATATTTATGCACCTTTTCTTTTTCCATTTAACTCTGCTTATATTCTACTCTCATGACTTGTCTTATTTTCTCAAAATGAGCAGAACAAAATAATCAAGCAACTGCATTCTATGAATTCTGTCAGTTGAGATGGATCCTGTTAAAGAATTTTTCCAAACGAAACAGGCTCAGCCTGTCTACCTTAGAACAGGCCCTTACCTTTGTCAAGGCAAAATTTAAAGTAGAATCTTCAGGCAAGGAAAGGATCTAGGCTTTCTTTGGCATAACTACAGACCACACAAATCCACACCTCACTCATCAAACCCTTGCAACCCCATTTGAGCCGATTATGATGGCCCTATTTCATTCATTCGCCCTGCACATCTCACCTCAACCATTTGCAACCAAAGCAGGGGCCATCAGTGTCTAAGGACACAAACCTTCAAACAGCCTCACCCTGTCGATGAGCCTGTAAGCAAGATTTGATCAAGAATAGAAAGAGATTGCCCATACTCAGCCAGTACAAAAATCAGAATGCCACTAGATGCATGTACTCCATCCTCCCCCTAAAAAAGAAAAAAAAAAAGAAAAAAAAGAAAAATATGGGAAGAAGAAAAAAAAATAAATAAAGAAAGAGAGGGAGAAAAGACAAAGGCAAATCATTCTCCACCAAAGAGTGCAAATCCAATCCATCCGTTGGAGTTAATGGTTACATCAACAGTGGCTGAAGCATTGGGACACAGTTTCTGAAAAGAATGAGACCACAGAAAATACAAGATCAAACAACCTCTACACTGTCTCAGGCTGTTCCTAAACAAAAACAAAAGAATCAAGTTCACAAGCCATCGAACTTTGCAAAAACCATCCACCTTCCTTTGACAACCCTCACCCAACCTCAACACAACACAGATAAAGACCTAGTGATCCTAGCTTGATGACCTATGCACATTAGTGGAGACAAGAGGTAATGGGTCTGCATATGAGGTATTGTTTTTCACTTTTCAATCTTTAACTGAATCCCTCAATTGATAGAGGGAATGGAGGCCAGTTGCGAAATTATTCCTGGGATTTTTATGACAAAAACTACTGATAGGGAATTTGATTAGAATCGATGCAGGTTTAAAGAAAAATAAGAAGATGCCTCAATTGGGATACCACAAGGAAGAAATCTAGTAAAAATCTGATGCAATGGAATTGTCTTTACTTCCTTTCAAAATTATGCCTTCTTTTCTTTTCTGTTTGCTTGAGGACAAGCAAAATCTTCAATTTGGGGTATTTTGATGCACATGAAATATGCATAGTTTTAGGCATGATTTTAAATATATTTGCTCTCAATTCATCATAACTATATGCCTTACTTTGCATTATTTCACCATATTCCCTTAAATCCTATCCCTTACTGTATGATTAGTGATTCCAGATGCATTTTGAAGGATTTTGGAGATTTTATTGGAGAATTCGAAGAAATAGCCTCTGACATAGTATGAGCCTGTTTCGGGCCTGTTGTTCATTGTAGAATCGGTAGAGAGCCACGAATCCCCCTCCAATCACAAGGTTTCCACTGGATTTCACCACCTTTGCCTTAATCCACAAAGCCATCATGACACCACATCAATCGCAAGGGGAGCTGAATTCAATTTCAGAGAAGATTTGAAAGAGGCTGCACACAGCCTCACCACAGCCCCAGGCACAGGCTCAGCCTGTGGAATTTGCAGATGACCAGAAACGTAAAGAAAAGAATATAAAACTCAACCACTTGCAGAGCTTCACCACTTGCAAAACTTTCAACTCTGCAATTAAAACCTGAGCATTTTAAAAGACTTTAGGCATGGGAAAGAGGGGATAATCATTACACCCAAAGAATATTGCAATTAAAGAACTATTATCCTCCTCAAAAGTTTGCAGATCTGAAGAATTCAGCCTCGACACTCCTCCCACTGCACCTTATCCCGAGGAACATGATGGGCAACTGAAATTCAACTTGCCCAACTCCCATACCTTCCAGCAAGTGGGAAAAGAGAGAAGAAGAGGATCGGTGCCTATAAATAAGAAGAAGGAAGAAAGAACTGGGCATCTATTAATCCATCGATCCAAAGAAATTGCAGAAGCTTAGGAATAGAGGCAGAAACCCAGTTTCAAGGGGTACATAATTCTGCAGCTTTTGCAGCAGAAATTGTGTTGCCCCTAGCCTCTCAGTTGTTCCCAACCCGATGCTTTTCTTTGTTTTTGTTGTTTATTTAATTTTGAGGATGCACTGAACGACCCCTCTCAGGTTGAAGGGGAGAACTTGTCTTTGATTTCATTGTATTAAATTGCTCATCTTATGCTCTAAACCCGTTTTTCTTGTTTTGGTTGTTGAAAACTTGATACATGTTTGAGTTCTGGCCAAACCCTTGCATGATGATAGGTAGCTAGGTGAAGGACCGAAAGGAGAAGAAATAGTTACCGAAAGGAGAACAACAACAGTCCCTTAGTTTCTAGCTTTCGACACAAGTTAGCAATTAATTGAGGAATTAGCTCCAACACCCATTCTTAATCCTCTTGCTTTGACCGATGCGAAAGCATTAGGATGAGTGAGAGCCTTGGGAGGAACCTGTGATTGAAAACAAATGGGTTCAGTTTAGGTTGAGAGCGCGTGCAAGAACTGATCGGTGTAATTGACTTTGTGTTCTCGACAGGCCCAGCCACAGGCTCAGCACTGGCTTAGCCTGTTGCGGCACAGTCAAAAAGAATGAAACCACTTTAATCTGATTCTTGATTGATTATTGAGTAGCCTATTTTTAATCTAGTAGCAGCTTGGTGAAGGACCGAAAGGAGAAGCCAAGTGTGCTAAACCAACAATAGTCAGCCTTCACTTATTAGCCGTTCGAAGGAAGATAGGGAGAGACTGTGGGAAAACATGCCCCAACACCAAACTTCACCTCTAAGTGGACGTCTATTCTAGTGGCAGGGGATAGATGGAAGCATAGGGAACTATCAATAAGATCCAAAGCCGTTGGTAGTACATTAGGTCGGGAGCCCCTTCAAGACATCTTATTAAACACAGGCCGTCGAATAGGCTCATCCTGTTGTGACGCTGTTGAGCAATTTAAAGCGTGAAACAGGACATGTGAACCCCGGATGCCTAAGACTTCACTAAATCTGCTCTTTTCCTACTCCAACTTTGTTGTTGCTTTTATTTTATTGCCCATTTTACATTCAATAGCATTAACCTCATATCTAGTTCTTGTTTGTTTAAGCCTAATTTGTCTATTTCAAGGTAACAGGCTCAACCCAGTCCCTGTGGATATGACCTTGATAGTACTACAACAACCCTGTGCACTTGCAGGAACCCCCTATCAAGTTTTTGGCATCGTTGCCGGGGGCTGGTGCTTGATACTATTACCTTTCATTTCGATTCATTAGGCTTTTTATTATCTAAACCTTTCTTTTTATTTTCCTTTGGTTGTTTTTATTTTCCCCTGCAACGGCGCCAAAAACTTGATAGGGGTCCTGCAAGTACACAGGGTTGTTGTAGTACTATCAAGGTCGTATCCACAGGGACTGGGTTGAGCTTGTTACCTTCAATTAGACAAATTAGTCTTAAACAAACAAGGACTAAATATGAGGTGAATGCTATTGAAATATAAAATGGGGAGTAAAATAAAGGAAACAACAAAGTTGGAGTAGGAAAAGATCAGATTTAGTGAAATCTTAGGCATACGGGGTTCACATGTCCTGTTTCATGCTTTAAATTGCTCAACAGCCTCACAGCAAGCTGAGCCTGTTTGACGGTCTGTGTTTAATAAGATGTCTTGAAGGGGAATACAATCATCCATAGATTGGCTTTTTGGGCATATTACTAACAGTTTTCCCACAGTCTCTCCCTATCTTCTTTCGAACGGCTAAGGAGTGAAGGCTGACAATTGTTGGTCTAGCACACTTGGCTTCTCCTTTCGGTCCTTCACCAAGCTGCCAATAAATTGAAAATAGGCTGCTCAATAATCAATCAAGAATCAGATAAAAAGTGGTGTCATTCTTTCTTGACTGTGTCACAACAGGCTGAGACAGTGCTGAGTCCGTGACTGAGCTTGTGGCTGAGCCTGTCCAAAACATATAGTGAATTACACAGATCAGTTCTTACAGGCGCTCTCAACCTATACTGAACCCATTTGTTTTCACTCACAGGTTTCTCCTAAGGTTCTCACTCTTCCTAATGCTTTCGCATCGGTCAAACTAAGGGGATTGAGAATTGGTGTCGAGGGTAATTCCTCAATTAGTTCCAAATTTCTCTCGAAACTAAGAGCTAAGGTTTGGTTGTTGTTGTTCCAGCAACTATGGTTTCTCCTTTCGGTCCTTCACCTAGCTACCTATAATCATGTATGGGTTTGATCAAGACTCAAACATGGAGCAAGTTTGTAACAACCAAACAAGAAAAAATGGTTAAGAACATAGGAAGAGCAATTTATTGCACTAAGAACACAGACATGCTTCACCCCTTCAACCTAAGAGGGGTTGTTTAATTCATGATCAAAATTACAAAATTTATGGGGATAATGGTTGGCAAAAGAACTGGAACAAATCTGGAGGTTAGGGATTTGTGCCCAGAAAAGGTTGCAGAATCTTGTTTTCCCTTAAACCCTTTTGTTCCAAGAACTTCTGCAAGTTAAGGGTATTTGATCGATGGGTTCTTCTATGTGTGTTCTTCCTTTCTCCTTATCTTTTATGGTGCAGATTCCTCTCCTCTCTTCTCTCCCTCGTGCTGGAAGGTATGGCAGTTGGGCAAGTTGAGCTTCAGTTGCCCATCTTGCTCCTCGAGGTAAGGCACCATGGGAGGTGTGCCGAATGGGTGAAATCTGCAAATCTGCAGAATTTTAGAAGACTTTGGGGGAGGATAGTGGTTCTTTAATTGTTAAATTCTTTGGGGTGTGATGATTATCCTTTTCCACGCTTAAAGTCTTCTGAGTCGCTCAGGTCATGATTGCAGAGTTGAAAGTTCTGCAAGTGGTGAATGCTCTGCAAGTGACTGAGTTTAATATTCTTATCTTCGCGTTCTGGTCATCTGCAGATTCCACAAGCTGAGCCTGTGCCTAAGGCTGTATGCGTTTTCTTCCCATTTTTCTGTGCAATTGATTTCATCTCTCTTTGAGATTGATGGAATGGCGTGATGGCTTCGTAGATCATGGCAAAGGTGGTGAAATCCTGTGGATAAATTGTGATTGGAGGGGGATTCGTGGCCTTTTACTGATTCTGCAATGAACAACAGGCTGTCAAACAGGCTCATGCTGTGCCAGAGGCTGTTTCATCGAATTCTCCAATAAAATCTCCAAAATTCCTCAAAATGCACCTGGAACCACTAATCATACAGTAAGGGATGGGATTTGAGGGAATATGATGAAATAATGCAAAGTAAGGCATATAGTCATGATAAATCGAGAGAAATATTATCTAAAATCATGGCTAAAACTATGCGTATTTCATGCGCATCAAAATACCCCAAACTGAAGATTTTGCTTTTCCTCAAGCAATCAGAAGAGAAAGGAAGACATGATTTTGAAAGGGAGTAAAACAATTCCAATGCATCAGATTTTCACTAGGTTTCTCCCTTGTGGTGTCCCAATTTAGGCATTCTCTTATTCTTCCTTAAAAATGCATAGACTCTAATCAAATTCCTTGTCAGTAGTTTTGTCTTAAAAATCACAGGAATAATTTTGCAACTGGCCTCCATTCCTTCTGTCATTTGAGGAATTCAGTTAAAGATTGAAATGTGGAAAACAATACCTCTTATGCAGACCCATTACCTCTTATCTCCACTAATGTGCATAAGCCATCAAGCTAGGATGTCATTTGAGGAATTCAGTTAAAGATTGAAATGTGGAAAACAATACCTCATATGCAGACCCATTACCTCTTATCTCCACTAATGTGCATAAGCCATCAAGCTAGGATCATTAGGACTTATTCTTGTTGTATTAAGGCTGGGTGAGGGTTGTCAAAGAAGGGTGGATGGTTTTTGCAAGGGTCAATGGCTTGTGAAGTCGATTTCCTTTGTTTTTGTTTATGAACAGCATGAGACAGTGTAGAGGCTGTTTGAACTTGTATTTTCTGCAGTCTCATGCTGTTGAGTAACTGTGTCCCAATACTTCAACCATTCTTGATGTAACCACTGATTCCAATAGATGGATTGGATTTGTGTTCCTTGGTGGAGTATGATTTCCCAGATGTTGTCCTTGCCCTTCCTCCCTTTCTTTATTTTTGTTTTTCGTTTCTTTTTTTATCTTCTTCCCATATGTTTTTCATTTTCTTTTTCTTTTTCAAGGGATGATGGAGTTCGTGCATCTGGTGGCGTTTTGAATTTTGCACTGGCTGAGTATGGGTCATTTCTTTTTCTAATCTTGATCAAATCTTGCTCAAAGGCTCATCGACAGTGTGAGGCGATTTCAAGAAGTTTGTGCCCTTAGACACTGATGGCCCCTGCTTATGGCTGCAAATGGTTGAGGGTGGATTGTGCAGGGTAATTGAATGAAATGGGGGCCATCTTGATTGGCTCAAATGAGGTTGCAAGTGTTAGATGAGAGGTGCGGGTTGGTGTAGTCTGTTTGGTGTGCCAAAGACGGCCTAGATCCTTTCCTTGCTTGTAGACCTTGCTTAAATTTCGCCTTGACAGAAGTAATGGCTTGTTCTAAGGTAAACAGGCTGAGCCTGTTTGTTTAGAAAAATTCCCTAGCATGGTCCTTCTCTTGACAGAGTTCATGGAATGTAGTTGCTTGATTATTCCTGTTATGTTTTTGAAGAAAAATAAGACAAATCATAAGATTGTGGTCTTGAGCAGAATTTAAATGGAACAAGAGAGAGTGCATAAATATAAAGACAGGCTCACATTGGGAGAAATAAAGTGAAAATAGATAAAAATAGAAATTGCATTACATGAACACTAGAAAGTACATAGCATAATTGCACCCTAAAATACCCCAAACTGAAAAACTTGCAGTGTCAGCACTGCAGAAATAAAACAAAAACAGGGTGCAATAACTACAAGGTCACATAATCAAAAGAAACATACTGCCGAAAACAAAAGAGATAAGGTCTAGGCTAAGTTATATTGACACAAAAATACCCCAAACTGAAGTTTAACTATGTGTACTGGGGTTAGTCTAGACTAGTTCTGTGCTGCAGGATCGGGGGAAAGTTAGTTTCTGGGCCTCTTCTTCCCGGACGGTGGCTGAGGTGGTGCTGGCGGTGCCCTGGTCAGTGCCCTTGCCATGTTGAGGAGGTTGGTGAGGGTTTCGGTCAATTGGACTTGTTGGCTCGCATATTGGTTATGGAATTCTCGCATGCCACGGGCCTGTGTCTCCCCATTCCTCCTCAGTTCTGTGATGCCCCGAGTGATGCTAGTGCGCATTTCCCTTATTGAGCCTGTGAGGCAGATCTCTTGGGTAGAAATGCTCTCTTGGAGGCGCTGCTGACGTTCCCCTTGAGCATTGAGGGTCTCTTGTAGGAAATTTTGGTTTTGGAGGATTGGAATGATCTGTTGACCAATCCAATCCTGCATTTGCTCCAGGATATCCAGCAATTGGTCTCGGGTAACAGCCTGGGCCTGTGCCTGAGGCTGTGGGGCTACTGGAGGGGCTATCTGTGGCTGCTGTTGGTCCGTATTGTTTTTGGGCTGTCCCTGAGGCTGTGCCTCGCCCTCTGCCTTGTCTACTCCTACAGTCTGTTCCTCAGGCTGTTCCTCTGCTGCTTCTTCCTCAGCCTGTTCCTCAGGCTGTGGTGCGGGGAGGTTGAGGCGGTTGAGAATGGTGCCGTCGATCCAAACCGTTCCTTCAACTTCCTAGAACTGGTTGAGGGGGATGTCAAAGTGCCGTGCCAGTGCTGTGATTATCCCCGCGCCTGGAAGGTACTGGGCCTGCCGCTGTGTGTAGAGGCGGCGGAGAATGAAGCATCCTATGTTGAGGGGCTGTGTGTGAACCATGTTAGAACAATAGCCCTTCGCTAGAGGGGGGTGAATAGCGATAATCAAATTAAAACGAAATAGGCAGGAATCAAATGCGGAATTGAAAGATTGAAGGACACAACCAATTTATCCTGGTTCACACACACTCTACTAGTGTGGCTAATCCAGCCCTTCAAGTCTCACTTGAAGATTTCACTATCTAGTGTTAAGCTTACGGGTGCTTAACAAACCGTTACAACCTAGGAATTCTAGTCACAAGAATCCTAAACCTGAGAGTTCAAGTCACATGAACCTCAGCACTCTTGCTTGAAGATACCTCACTTCAAGACTTCTCACATAAGAAGATATACCCTCTTCCTATGAATCTCAACAAGGGAACTAACCTCCCTTAAGGTGTATGAATATACAATTCAATCACTCAAACAAAGAACTCTCTCAAAGAGCAGATATGAGTATACAAGTAAAGCTCTAAAAGGCAACTCTCAAATCCTCAAAAGGATATTGGCTCAATAATAATTTTGATGAATGTATGGAATGAATGCTTGAATGTAGAGAGTTGATTAGTTGTGAATCAGAGCTGAAAATGCTTAATTTGTAGCTCTGAAAAGTCATGGAGCCGTTTGAAATCCACCCAAGAAAAAGCTTTAAACAAAACATAGTGGGTGTTAAAAGTTGTCAGCAATAACGGCCATAACATCGATGTTTAAAGGCTCAACATCGATGTTTTGTCCAGTAAATTTGAATTTTTGGACTAACGGTAACTAAAACATCGATGTTCTCAAACCCAACATCGATGTTATTTTGATTCTGTGTAAAACCCATTAAATCATCATGTGAGGAACATCGATGTTTTATAAACCAACATCGATGTTATTTTGCTTCTGTGAAAATGAGATGAAAACTGATTCTTGAAGAACATCGATGTTTAATTCACAACATCGATGTTATTTTGCTTCTGTGAAAAACGATTAAAGCTGACCATTGAAGAACATCGATGTTATGAAATCCAACATCGATGTTTTGCTTATGTAAAGGATATTTTCAAATGCAACGGTCATGAGAACATCGATGTTTAGGATGCCAACATCGATGTTATTTGCCTACTGCCAATTTTTGGAAAATTCTTTGAAGGCAGGAACATCGATGTTTGGATGGCAACATCGATGTTATTTTGGCTCGGCAAAAACAAATTAAAACTGACCATTATGGAACATCGATGTTACAAATGGGAACATCGATGTTATGACTAATTTTAAACGCAACGGTCACTAGAACATCGATGTTTAGGATTCCAACATCGATGTTATTAGCCTACTGCCTGTTTTGGAAATTTGTTGGAAGGCAGAACATCGATGTTTTAAAACATAACATCGATGTTATTGACACAGAAAAACAGTTTGATGTTTGAAATATGTTTATGTGATGCATGAGCAAATTTTATCTTATTTTGAGCCAATGTCCTAGAAGAGTTGAGTGTTATACCTTGTACAATTTATGAATCTAACTCTTCTTTCTTGGCTCTTCAATCTTGTGCTCATTCACTTTGATCCTTTGCTCTTGATTTGGTTTCTTTGACTTGAGGATTGATTTGCCTTCATTTCAATTCATTTCTTTTTGCTTCCTGAATAGTTTGTCAATATCAAAAGCTATAAGAAGCAAGGAGGCATTAGTTCCAACAATTTCCCCCTTTTTGATAATGACAAACAATGAAAGTATATGCCAAGAGTTAGTATATGCCAAGTTGTATAGATTTCAAAGTGGGATGAATTCCCCCTAACTTGATGATGCATATATTTATTCTTCCCCCTTAAGGTATGACTTATGATTCCCCCTGAGTTCATGCATATACTTTTCTGTGATTGCTTCCCCCTTTTGTCATTAGCAAAAAGAAATGGCAAAGGCAAAATATTTTTATTGAATTGAAAAACAAAGCATAAAACAGAAACAGAAGGGAAAAATTTAAACAAAACAGTGGTCCTAGTTCCCATCATCGTCCTCATCCTCATCATCGGCAGCCTCTTCCTCATCATCTTCCTCCTCTACCTCCATTGGGTCATAATCTTCATCATCATCATCATCATCACCTTCAAAGTTGAAACCTTGGAAGGTTGTGTGATATGGTGGAGGATCATAATTGACATGGGCAAAATAGGCACGCATATCATGTCCTTGCCTTTGTACCTCCAAGTCAATTCTGTCAATGGACCGTCCTAAGCTACGGAGAGTGGCGGCGATGGAGTCAAGTGTAGCAGCAGGAGCTGGAGGAGTGGGTGCTAGAAGAGCTAGTAGTGGAGGAACTTCTTCTTGGGCAGGCCTCGGGGCTTCCTCGGATGGGTTCGTGTGAAAAGTGGCATCGTTAATTCCCCAAAGTTTGGAGTGAGTAGTTTGAGTTCCTTCAAAGGGAGTCAGTCCTGCACTCAAACAAATATCCACAACCAGAAAGGCATAGGGAAGAGGATGGTTGTTGGAAGTGTGCTCGGCCATGTGCTGGAGCACAAAGCGTGCCCAATTGATTGGAGCTCCGTGAATAATGGCGTGCAGAACTTTTTCGTCCTCAATCGTGAAGTTGGTGTGATTACTAGCTCTGGGTTTGATCACCCGAGTAAGCAAATAGAAAAGCACTCTGTACTCCGGGTTGATTGAGTGAATAGTTGGCCGATTGGAGCGATTACGACGCACTTCAGTGAAACCGAGATCAGACAACAGCTGGGTTTCATGGAGAGTAAGGAAATGATCACCTCCATAAGTGATGATGTCATCGCCTTGGACAAGTAGGCCTGCAAGCTGTCCGAACTGCTCCAATGTCACCTGAAAGCGTCTCCCATTGACGCTGGCAGAGAGGACATCATCGTCACGATGAAGGGTTGTGTACAAGGCACGGATGAAGTCCGGATTGAAATGGTATTGCTTCCGCGTCACAAAGTTCCAGAGATGGGATTCCCGTAAGTGACGTTCAAGGTTACCAAATTGCTTCTTCTGTGGGTAATCTTCGGGAAGATACCGAGGAGAAGCGATGGCGCGAGTTGCGTAGAAGGATGTGTAGTGTGTAAGCTCATCTTTGGAACTAAACCAAATTTCTGAATTGGGCACAGAGTATTTGTGAGGAGCACTTGAGGATCCACCCTTTTTCTTGGTTGGATGGTCATGAGTAACTTGTTTGCCCTTAGAACGACGTTTGTCACCAGCCATTATAGAAGGAAGAAAAGAAAGGAAATTTGGGGTTTGTGTGTGGAAATGGATGAATGGAGATGGTATTGAGTTTTCAGAAATGTATAGAGTGAGGAGTAAAAAGAAAAGCATGGTTTATATAGTAAGGCTCAGAAAACTAGCCGTTGGGTAGCCGTTGCAACGATCCAACGGCTATTTTTTTTGAAAAATTGCCGTCCAACATCGATGTTGTCCTACGAAACATCGATGTTTGATGATGCTCAGTCAGCGAAACATCGATGTTCTGCAAATAACATCGATGTTTTCAACGGTCGGCCGAAAAACCTGCATAGCTCAACGGCTATATTCTTGAACCTGCAACGGTCCAAACATCGATGTTTTTATAGGCAACATCAATGTTTTATGTACTCTGCCGAATTCCATGTTTAATCAAAATGGTTAAACATCAATGTTTTGGACCTTCAGAAATTTAAAGAAATTAAGAGAAATAGTGCAAACATCAATGAGTGTTGAAGACTTACCTGAACATCGATGTTGTGATACTCAACATCGATGTTATTACATTTTGATTGATGTCTTGATTGTTCTCTGGATAATACAGGATGGTTCTCTTGATTAAACATCGATGTTGAATCGTGAACATCGATGTTTTTCTGCCTCTGGTCCATTTTTGCTTCAATCCGAATTGTTCAAACATCGATGTGTATGGTAACAACATCGATGTTTGTTGGTTCCACCAGATTTTTGTTCCCCCTGTCTTTTGGCCTTAGTGAGGGGTACCTGCCAAACATAGTTAGGCGAGCCTCGGGTGCTCAAATTAGCAAAGATAATACACGAGCTTTAGTAAGATGAAACATGTGTGAAATGTTTAAGGGTAGTAAGATGGCCGCTGCCTCTAAGAATTATTTTCTTGGATTTCGATCAACCCGGAATAAGGAGGTATCTCCTTGTCGTAAGTATACCGGGCTCGAGAAAATGTCTTGTCAGTTGGACTTTGGGTGCCTCTGATGCCCAACTAATCAGACTGTGAGTTCCGTGATGAATCAATAATGTAGTTTAGGCCACGATTTTCAACAAAGCAGACACTTGATTATCTGAAAAATTGGATGTTAGCAATAAATGAATTTGCAAGTGTCTAAAAAAGGAGATTCTTGAAAATCGAAGCGGTTTGGAGGGGCCTTCCTCTGAACGTTATTCATGATACTCCAAGGATAGGTAGGGGTCACCTCCTGAACACTGCTGGACACTTCAGAAATTTGTAGGGGTCACCTTCTTAGAGAAGAGGCAATGCAATTATGTTTCTATAAATAGACATACGTTAGAGCTCATTAAAACACAGAAAATTTATAAGCCAATTTCTAAAAAAAAATAGTGAAACAACAACAAAAAAAAATGCCTTCCCCTTCCACTGTCTTTTTTGTTGAGGGTGCAAACCTAGGTAGGAGAAATCGGTTGGCCTTCAGCATTGTAAATGAGCAACAAGGGCCATTGCCAGAGGAACTAGCAAGAATTCCTCGTCTTGTCTTCGTAGATGAGATTTATTCGTCTCGATTCTTTATCACCCCTATGGAAGAGGTCATCTTCCTGGATCATCAACAAACCCTGCGAGCTTCCTACTACGGTACGGCTAATTCCACAATGTTTTTTATCTCTGATAGGTTTCAGGAGCTTCAGTTGGAACCAACTTACCAGATTTTGAATGAGAGCAGTTATTACCAGATTACAATGACGGCTCAGAGCATTCCTCGAGTATCTGGAGTAGCGCCCACTTGGCCAAAAGTTCGCCTTTTGGTGTGGAACTGCAGAGGTATCACAGCACGTTCTCAAGATTTTGTTCGAACCCTACGAGACCTGAAGAACCAATATAAACCAAATATGGTTCTGCTCACGGAGACTCAATGGTAGCAAACCGGAGATCACGGAGTTATCCCTCTTCGCTTTGCACCAACACATCGGTTCGAGCTTCCTGGCCAGAACAACTCGGGTGGAATGTGGTTTGCTTGGAGTCATAGCATTAAGGTTAACATAGTCAATACTCCTAATGGCTTCACTGTAACAGCTGAACCGAATCGTTAGAAACAGATTATGATAGCTATGTACCCTTTTTTTTATGTGATTTGTAATGTAATATGAATGATGTAATCCTGTGTCTCTTGTAAGTAATATAAATGATGTAATCAAGTGTGTGAGTGTTTTAAGATCCATCAGCTCTACTCAATCTTTGTAATCAATAAAAGTACTTATGCTTTCAGCATGTGTTTGATATAAAGTTCTTTCATGTGAATGTTCATCAACCAAGCTAGTGTTTCTCAATTTGATTAATTGTACACTAACTACATGCTTGGCTTAAGTTGAAAGAAATCTGAATATTCTTCCTGAAACATTTAGTCATGAACATGCTTCCTAAAATTTCTCAACATAAATGAGAAAGTTAACTTGTTTCTAAGCTGTGAGAATGCATCAAAGACACAACATCGATGTTCAAAAATGAGATATCGATGTTTTTTACTACTAGACAGAAATTTTTTAAACAGCATGGAATGAATAACATCGATGTTTAAAGACTACTGGATAAATAAAGTTCTTACCGAACATCGATGTTTGATACAAAACATCGATGTGCATGCTTGATTTATGGCTTGGCAGTTCTCATGGGAACATCGATGTTTGACATCTATTGGTCCGGTTTTGCACTATCACTTAGTCTTGAATTTTGGATGCTTCTTTGGTCATTTGCTTGGAGCATCTGCAATCAAGGTACCAAAGTACACTTGATGCCTTCAAGCATACCTGCAAAACAAATCAAAAGGATTTCGGTACCCAAATCTTTTTGGGTCCTTGGTGGTTACAAACATGGCGATGATGGTCCTCATCTTGTGCCCAATGTATGTGCCTAGTAAAACATACCGGGGCAATGTGTCCTATCCTATTATAATAGTGACAAATAACATTAGGATTATGCATCCTCCTAGGTTGATAGTAGTTGTTGTTTTGTCTATGTTTGTAATCTCTACTTAACTTGTCTTGCCTAGGTATAATCTTGTTTTCCCTAAATTGAGTCACATGTTTCCTAGGTTTAGTAAAATGAGAACTTTCATTTTTAGCGCTGTGTACATGTGATCTTGCAACATTAGCATTTGATTTAACATTGTAGGCATGCAATTTAGCATAGTGAGCTCTTCCATTACTTGCACTTGGTTTGGCATTTTGAGCATATGACCTTCTATAATGAATGTGTGATCTTGTGTCAAGAACATGTGATCTAGTATTATGAGTAGAAGATGAAGCACCATGTTTATGTGTCTTAGCATTAAGCACAGCAGGTTTGACATCATTTGATACATGAGATGCACCTAATCCTTCTTTTTGTGTTGGACTTCTTTGTTGTCCTAGGAGAAGATTAAGACCATCTGTGCCATTTGTAAATTTCTCTAATGTTTTCTTTAAATCAACAACTTGAGACTTAAGAGACTCATTCTCTTTTCCCAATACAACACAAGCACATACATCAGAAGATATTTTCTCATTAAGTTCATTGCAAGACATATTGAGAGCATGCTTTTTCTTTTCAAGCTTATCATTTTCACTTGATAACTTATCTTTATCTTTAGATAATAATTTTACATTATTTTCTAAGGTCTTGTTCTGTTTCTTTAAGTTCTTATTAACATTTGAAACAGAAATGAATTTACTATACAGTTCACTAAATGCATCTTGTAGCGCTTCAAATGTATAATCATCACTCGAATAGGAAGTACTTACCTCTTCCGGAGATTCTTCCTTTGCCATGAAACAAAGGTTGACAGTCTCATCTTGCTTGCTGTCGGTTTCCTCATAGATGACTCCCAACATTTCCCACATCTCCTTGCCTGTTGCGCAGCGTGAGATTATTTGATAGTCATTCGGATTGACCGCACATTGGAGCATGTGTATCGCCTTGGAGTGGTTTTCGATTCTCTGTATGTCATCTTCGTTGTACCACGCTTCCGTCCTTGTTGGAACTTGAACACCATTCTTTATCACCAGCCAAGCTGCGAAATTATTGGCTTGGATAAAAATTCTCATCCTTTCCTTCCAATATGCGTAATTTGTCCCATCAGAGAACGGTGTACGGGTAGTAGATTGTCCTTCAGCGATTCCTGCATACAAATAACTTGAAGAAGCCATAGAAAGTTTCTCTCAAACGGTTAAGTCTTTCAAAGAGTTAGGCTCCGCTACCAACTGTTAGAACAATAGCCCTTCGCTAGAGGGGGGTGAATAGCGATAATCGAATTAAAACGAAATAGGCAGGAATCAAATGCGGAATTGAAAGATTGAAGGACACAACCAATTTATCCTGGTTCTGTGTGTGAGATGATCACACCGATTAGGTCGGGAAGTTCAGAGTGAACTTCTAAAGTGATAGATCACAATTCGAATGCGGTGCTTAACAAACCGTTACAACCTAGGAATTCTAGTCACAAGAATCCTAAACCTGAGAGTTCAAGTTACATGAACCTCAGCACTCTTGCTTGAAGATACCTCACTTCAAGACTTCTCACATAAGAAGATATACCCTCTTCCTATGAATCTCAACAAGGGAACTAACCTCTCTTAAGGTGTATGAATATACAATTCAATCACTCAAACAAAGAACTCTCTGAAAGAGTAGATATGAGTATACAAGTAAAGCTCTAAAAGGCAACTCTCAAATCCTCAAAAGGATATTGGCTCAATAATAATTTTGATGAGTTTATAAAATGAATGCTTGAATGTTGAGAATTGATTAGTTATGAATCAGAGCTGAAAATGCTTAATTTGTAGCTCTGAAAAGTCATGGAGCCGTTTGAAATCCACCAAAGAAAAAGCTTTAAACAAAACATAGTGGGTGCTAAAAGTTGTCGGCAATAACGGCCATAACATCGATGTTTTAATTCTCAACATCGATGTTTTGTCCAGCAAATTTGAATTTTTGGACTAACGGTAACTAAAACATCGATGTTCTCAAACTCAACATCGATGTTATTTTGATTCTGTGAAAATGAGATGAAAACTGATTCTTGAAGAACATCGATGTTTAATTCACAACATCGATGTTATTTTGCTTCTGTGAAAAACGATTAAAGCTGACCATTGAAGAACATCGATGTTATGAAATTCAACATCGATGTTTTGCTTATGTAAAGGATATTTTCAAATGCAACGGTCATGAGAACATCGATGTTTAGGATTCCAACATCGATGTTATTTGCCTACTGCCAATTTCTGGAAAATTCTTTAAAGGCAGGAACATCGATGTTATTTTGGCTCGGCAAAAACAAATTGAAACTGACCAATATGGAACATCGATGTTACAAATGGGAACATCGATGTTATGACTAATTTTTAAAAGCAACGGTCACTAGAACATCGATGTTTAGGATTCCAACATCGATGTTATTAACCTACTGCCTGTTTTGAAAATTTGTTGGAAGGCAACATCGATGTTTTAAAACATAACACCGATGTTATTGACACAGAAAAACAGTTTGATGTTTGAAATATGTTTATGTGATGCATGAGCAAATTTTATCGTATTTTGAGCCAATGTCCTAGAGGAGTTGAGTGTTATATCTTGTACAATTTATGAATCTAACTCTTCTTTCTTGGCTCTTCAATCTTGTGCTCATTCACTTTGTTCTTGATGGTTTCTTTTGCTTGAGGATTGATTTGCCTTCATTTCAATTCATTTCTTTTTGCTTCCTGAATAGTTTGTCAATATCAAAACCTACAAGAAGCAAGGAGGCATTAGTTCCAACAAACCATACAGTATAGAATGAAAAGCTCCTCGGTTTGCTGTGTCAGGCGACTCCTGTTCCGGTCGTAAATGTTATACGCCAGAAAATGCTGAATGACTTTGAGGCTGTGACGGTGGAAAGATGTGGCACTGCTAGAGGAGGAGTTGTAGCCCGGTGTGTTGGAAATCTCCTCCAGAATGTTTCAGTGTCAAAGTTACCAGGCCTCTCCTGGTATCCTTCGTTTGGTAGTCCAAAAATGGCGTTGAATTGGGTGACCGTGAGGACCCTGTTTTCGTTGCCCAACCTGAAGCGGGCGAGTCCATCGTGGCGTGGTGTGGGTGGCTGATAGGAAAATGAAGAGAAGAACTCACGGGTGAGGTCCTCGTAAGTTTCCTCTCCCAATGTGGCAAAGTTCAGCCACCCAAGTGGTCGAAGAAACTGCCTGATGCTGTTGCGAAGGCCGATGTGGCGGAGGGCGTTCATGTCGAGCCATCTGCTAACAAGCACAATCTGAGAATGTGCTCGTATCCACGCCCTCCTGTGGTCGGCATTTACTGCTCGGAAAATAAAGGGTTGGATGTCGGCCTCTTGTCCGGCCTGTTCATCTTCTTGTTGCTCTGTTTCTTCCTCCTCGCCTTCCCTCTCCTCCTCTTCTTCCTCTACTGCGCGAGGGGATGGGGTCCGGGGGTCTCGAGGGCGATCCTGGTTGCGTTTGGATCGTCCCTCATGTGTTGATTCTTGATTGATTATTGGGTAGTATCTTCTTGAAGGACCGAAAGGAGAAGCCAGAAGTGCTAGACCTACAATAATCAGCCTTCACTCCTTAGACGTTCGAAAGAAGATAGGGAGAGACTGCAGGTATTAGCACCAACATTAAACTTCATCCTTAAGTGGACGTCTACTCTAGTGACAGGGGGTAGATGGAAGCTTAGGGAACTATTAATAAGATCGAATGCCGTTGATAGTACCTTAGGTTGGGAGCCCCGTCAAGACATCTCATTAGTCACAGCCTCACCCACATGCTTAGTCTGTGATGAGGCTGTTGAGCAATTTAAAGCATAAAATCAAGGAATGTGAACCCCGGATGCCTAGGACTTCACTTAATCTGATCTCTTCCTATTTTAATTCTGCTGTTAGTTTTATTTCATTGCTTAGTTTATGTTTCAATTCACCCAAAATCCATTCTTATTGTTCGTTTTCGAGCCTAATTTGTCTATTTGAATGGTAACAGGATCAACCCAGTCCCTGTGGATACGACCTTGATAAAGTACTACAACAACCTTCTGCACTTGCAGGAACCAGTTGCGACAGCACGCATCATCAGATGATGAAGATGTCGGAGATTCAGAGGTTGTGAATGCTGATCTAGCTGTGAAAGAAAAGAGTGTTGCAGTTGAGTTAAAACAGCTTGAAGATGATACACAAAGTATGAGAGATTTGGTTGTTGGGAAAACCTCTTCTCCAGTTGAAAAGGTAGATATGGCAGTTAGTCAAACCATATCTGTTGTACAGAAGGATGTAAGAGCTGAGGCAGAAGCCTCTACGAAAAGAAAAAGAGTCATGAGCTACGATTCTGACAAGGATGCTCAGGTAGATGAAGAACTAGAGTTTGAAGAGAAAAATGCAAATGATTCCCTCTCAAAATACTACTCAGATGATGAGAAGGAAAAAGATAAAGACAATGTTGAATCTGAAAAGAATGGTGATGAACATGATGATGCTAATGACAATGATGAAGAACAGGTGGAAGAGGAGAAGGAAGAGGAAGTAGATGATGAAAAGAATGATGAAACTAAGGAGGAACCCGAGAATGAGGAAGAAAATAATGCAGATAATGACAAAAAGGAAGGAGAAGAGGAACAGGAAGAAGAAGAGGAAGATGAAGTTTCTGAGCCCCCAATGAAAAGAGTCAAGACAAGTGCCAAGACTAATCCTGATGAGTTAGTCAAAAAGGAGGATGGGATGAAGAAGTACACAACACTCACCAAAGACTATAATTTGGTCTTAAGAGATTTTGAGGATCTCAGAATCACTCCTATCTTAAAGTACTTCAAGTTCGACTGTCTGGCCACCTTGCAAGAACAAACAAATGAGGATATTGTGACTGAGTTCTACAAGAACCTGCATATCATGATGGACAAGAATAGAGTGGTCAAGCATCTGGTGAGCACTGTGATGGGAAAAATGATCAAAGTGACTGAAGAAATCATCCGGGATGTATTGAAACCCAAGAAAGGGTCTATCAAGCACTATGACACCTGGTCAGGAACTAAAGTGAACATCAAAGGTGCACCCTCATTCAGTCAGCGAACCCGATTAGTGTACGGCTCCAACACAAAAGCTACTTACCAGCAGACTACTCCTCTTACCAGAACTGTATTTTATATGCTCACATATGTGATTTTACCACGTCCTGGACATTTCAATGAGATCTCCCATCATGATTTATGGCTTACTGCCTGCCTTTTGGAGAAAAGTCCAATTTTTTGGGAGTATCAAATTCTCCACCATATGGCTCTTTGTAAATTTTAAAGTCATGGACGTTTGGTCACCATGATTGCAAAAAGGTTTGGTGTGAAGACATCTAAGAATGCTAAGCTTCAACCGGTTGAGCTCCTTGACCGCAAAACTCTATCTAATATGAGTCTCAAAATTAGTGCAAATGGGAAATATGAAGTGACTGGTGCTAGGGCTAATGCTAAAGAGACCATGCTGGATGTTCTAGGAACAAGGCTAAGTCATTTGGATACTGACATGGAAGATGTCCGGGGTGATATTGCTGATCTAAAGGAGGAGATGATGGTGCAATTTCAGCTGGTTCTTTTTCAACACCCTTCACAAGTATCCTCTGATGATGACTGAAGCCTTTTCAGATCTGATACTCCTTAGAATTCATGCATTGCATCTTAGTTCCTCTAATTAGTCCTACTTACTGGTTTTATTTCTAAACTAGTTTTTATCTTGGTTGTTTCAGAATAGTTCTCTATCTTTTGGGATATTTGGGTTGAATATTTGGATATTGCTCTTTGAATGATTTTGTCTACATGATCTTTGCTCTATTCCTATGCTATATCTTTCCTTTATGTTGAGGCCAAAAGGGGGAGAAAATTGTGTTGTGCTGGTTCTCTTTGTAGGAACATTGGTTGTGTGTTGATTGACTTATGCAGGAACATTGAAAATTGAATGTGGTTTCTGCAAGAAACCGAAATTGGGAAATGTGCATTTATTGCACATAATACATGTGTTTCATTATACAGGCACTGATTGAAAGCATTAGTTGATGCTATTGTTGTGATATGGTTGTTGTTAAAACTATATATGTTTTGTGATGGATGTGTGGAGTTGGAAATTTGGTTCTATAAAAACCCACACTTATGTGCACTGGAAATTTGGTTTTATCAAAAACCACACTTATGCTTATGATTTGGTTTCTGCCAAAAACCAAATGTTATGATGAATGCTGTGCGACTTTGTTTCTATTACTATGCATTCAACTAATCTTTTGTGCAGAAAGACAGAAATGAAGGGGGAGTTTTATGACTGGCTGTCGAATGCCAATATATGTATTTACAAGGAATGGTTTATAAGTTTTTCAAATTTATCCTTGTTGAATTACAAAATTGTTTTCAAAAGGGGGAGCAACAAAATATGGGGAGTATTGACAATCATGCGAATATCGTTTGAAACCCTTGTTACATGAAAAGTCAACACAAATTTGTCATCACAAAAAAAGGGAAGATTGTTGACCAAAAATTAGGGTTAATCATTCTCTAATGCTAAACTATGATTAACCATGATGATTATCTGATTTTGATGATTAACAAATTACATGTGCATTGCTAGCTTTACTTGTGTTGATTTTTACTTGCAGGAAAATTATGGTTTCTGCCGATACCATATCTTCGACATACGACATGGTTTCTATCCATACCATATCTTGAATATACGACATATGGTTTTTACCAATACCATATCTGAAGTTGTCAACATCAACTTTTTGTGCAAGTTGCTTGTGGTCCTGCAAGCAATTAAATCTCACCTCCAGCCGTTTGAATTGGATAACAAGTAAGAGGGAAGACTTTATGGAAGTGCAGAAGATGTTCCCACTTAACTCCTACTCAACTCCAAAAGGTGATCCAAACTTTCCAGATTTGGTAATTCTTTGCTACCAAGGAGTTGACATGTATAATGGTACCAAACTGAAGTTTTAATGAACTGAAGTCATCTGAAGTACAAAGAGCCATTGCAGGAGCTTATCCCTCACACTTAGATTCTATTAAGAGGGACGTTTACACCTCTGAAAGATTATCCCAGCTAGTGCGCATATTATGAGTGCATACTTGAGCTTAAAAAGATTTGGTATTTGATCTGGTATTTTCTGCTTATAGTGCGAAACTGTTTCAGGGGGCAATTTGTAAGCAAGGCTTAGTTTAGTTTTGCTGGGTACTCAAGTCTAGGATTAGATTTGAGGGTAGGTTCAAGCTTAGCCTGTGAAAAGCTTGTGTAGGTTAGAGCTTCGCCTGTGAAAAGCTTGTAAAGGTTCGAGCTTAGCCTAGAAAAGCTTGTGTTTGTAAAGGTTAAGGTTGATCCCACAAAAACCTAAGTTTAGTGAGTGTTTTCAAAATCCTAAAGGAAGGAACCTTTAGGTAGTGGAGTACCTGGTGAGGGGGAACCACTCTAAATTACTATGTTCACTCTCTTCTACTCTTTCTCTATTTGCTCTCTTGATTCATTTACTTGCTAGGTACTTATCAGATTTGGTATGTCAAAGACCAAATCTTTCTCTATTTGCTGTCCGAAAAAGTTTTTAAGACCTAATTCATCCCCCTCTTAGGCACTTTTGGGCCAACAAAAACATGGTAATTGTGCTCTGCAAAAGGTAGTTACCATTTTATGTTTCCCATATCGGTCAAGGGAAACAAAAGAAAGTGGAGAAGTTATTGCAAAGAAACCGCTCCATATATCCCGAGAGTCATACTCTCTCTCCTATATTATCTCTTCCACAAACCCAGGTTTATCTCTCCTCTTCCAAAACTCTCTCAAATAAACTCAGGAATCCTAAAACCACTAAACCGTCAAGATGAAGACACACTTTGAAAAGGAAGCAAACACCTCAAAATCACCTAAATCAACCATGAAAACACCTCCACCAAAACAGAAACCTACTTCTGTATCAAAATCCTCCATAAAAGTACAACCTCAATCTTATAAGAAAACTCCAGTGGAGAAGAAGAAGCAAGGAAACACTGATTTGACATCAACGAAGAAGACTGCTGCAAAAGGCTTGAAGAAATTCAAGCCTGAAGAGTTGGTGAAAGTAAAAGTCAAAAAAGGAAGGGAGATTCTAAGGGCGAGTTCAAAGAAATCAAAAGCTCTGGGTAGCACTCTTAACTCTCCCCCATCTGTTTCAAATGCGACTGGGATAGCAATAGAGAGAATTTATGATCCAAAATATGCTAGACGTGATACCATGCTCTCTAAAGAAAATGCTGGTGTATGGTTGTTCTGTGAGGCAAAAGAATGGGCTGTAAAGAATATAGGGGAGCGAGTAAAATGCTCTCTAATACGCCAAATACTGATGAAATCAATTCTATTTCATCTAGCATTATGAAGAGGTTTGGTGAAGTAATTGAAAGAGCCGCTCGTGAATACTTTCTTCATAATTTGAGACCAGTAGGAGAAGGGGGTCCATCAGGTCAGGTTATAAATGCAGACTTAGCTGAAAAAGAGAAAGAGATGGCTCCTAGGCAGAAATAGTTTGAGGAGAAAATGCAAAAACTCTGGGCATTGGCTGCTAAACAAAACAAATCCTCTCAAAACGAGCCTATGACTGAGCAAATGCTGACACCCTTGTTGAGATGGGCTCTCGGAATTACAATCGATCTAGAAGTTTCAAAGAGAGTTGAAGTAAAAGCTTCATTAGACCGATTCTTTAGAGATAAGTGCATCAAAATTTTGTATGAAGTAGAAGCTGAGTTGTTCGCAGAGACATTTGGTGCCATCAGAATTCTACCCAAAAGGCCCACTGCAAGAGAAATAGATTCCATTGTGCATGTTATCTTTGGAAAATTTGGAAATCTTGGTTCAAATGAAGCCAAAATTTTTCTTGAAGGATTGCGTCGTGAACTAGAGCCCGCAGTAGAAAGTGAGAATATGGTTGCTGGTAAAACCAAATCTCTGGAAGGGGTGGAAAATGCTGAGAAGGATGTGACTGACCAAGACTCTGTTCTTGTTGCACAAAAGGGTGCGGAGGCTAAAGATTCTAAAGGAACCAGCCAAGATGGTTTTACAACCTCAGAGTTCTTGATGATTACGGCCAGTGCCGCGAATGAAGCCCTGAAGGTGAATAAAGATCTGGTTGTGGAGAAGAATGTTGAAAAAGAGGCTCATGCTGAGTCAGCCTCCGACAATGAGAAAGAGTTGGAAAAGCAGTCTGGAAAGTTCGGGTTAACTCACAAGCCTGATGCGCCAAAGAAGCAGAAGAGAACAGATGTGGTATCTAGCAAAACCAAAACTCCAATAGTGAGAGAAAGCAGAGTGTTCGTCTTCTCGAAAGAGGAATTGTAAGGCAGACTAAGAAGAAGAAGAAGCAGGACACTGAAGTCCATTTAATTGATTCAGATTCTGATGAGGAGATGGATGATGCAGAGATCTCCAAGAAGAGAAAAAGAGTCAAGGGCGATGATTCAGAAAAGAGTACAAGCTACAAGTCTGCTAAGGATGATCTGGTTGCTGAAAAACCAGATCTTGAAGAGAATCCTGTAGATGATTTCATCTCCAAATTCTATTCTGATGACGAGCAAGAAAAGGAGAAAGATGAGGACAATGTTCATTCTGAGGAGCGTGATGATGAAGAGGAAGAGGAAGAAAAAGATAGAGAACAAGAAGAAGAGAAAGAAGAGGAGGAAGATAGAGAGAATGATGAAGAAATTAAGGAGGAACAAGAGGATGAAGAAGAAGAAAAATAAGAAGAAGAAGAGGATGCCAAGGATGACAATGAAGATAATGATGATGAGGAGAATCAGGAGTCCGAAGAGGATGAAGAGGTTCCTGAACCCCCAAAGAAAAAGGCCAAGTCAAATGCCAAGGCCAAGTCAATTGCCAAATCTGATGGATTGACAAAGAAAGAGGATGGGACGAAGAAGTTCACGACACTCACCAAAGACTACAATGTGGTCTTGAAAGACTTTGAAGATCTCGAAATCACTCCCATCCTGAAGCATTTCAAGCTCGACTATTTGGCCACTTTACAAATCCAAACGGATGAAGAAATTTTAGCTGAGTTCTACAAGAATCTGCATATGAAGATGGACAAGAATGATGAGGTCAAGTATTTGGTGAGCACTGAGTAGGGCAAAAAGATCAAGGTGACTGAAGTTATTATCCGAGATGTGCTCAAACCCAAGAAAGGCACTATCAAACACTACAACTCCAAGTCCGGTGTTAAAATGAATATCAAAGGAGCTCCTTCTTATAGTCAGCAAACAAAAATGGTGTATGGCTCCAACAAGAAAGGCACATATCAGCAGACTACCCCTCTTGCTAGAGTAGTGTTGTAAATTCTCACTCGAGTAATCCTGCCACGTCCTTGGCACTTCAATGAGATCTTCAATGCTGATTTATGGCTAGTTGCTTGCCTCATGGAGAAGAGTCCAGTGTGTTGGGAATATCAGATTCTTCATCACATGGCCCTTTATAAACCCAGAAATCATGGCCGTTTAGTTACTCTGATTGCGAAGAGATTTGATGTGAAATTTCCAAATGGTGCTACTCTTCAGCCGGTTGGACTCATTGACCGCAGAACCTTGTCAAATATGAGCATCAAGATTGGCATGAATGGGAAATATGAAGTAGTTCGTGTTGGGGCAAATGCTGAGGAAACCATAATGGATGATCTAGGAACTCGTCTAAATCTTTTGCAGACAGACATGGGTGCTATCCGTGATGAGATTATTGATCTTAAGGATGAGATGATGGCACAATTTCAGCTGGTTCTTTCTCGATTCCCTCCTCATGCATCCTCTAATGATGACTGAAGCCTTTCTAGATCTGATGCCTTAGAAATCATGCATTGTATCTCTCTTGGTATTATGATTTGGTTCCTATCTTGGCTCGTAATATTTTTGGATATCTTCGATTTGCTTGGATATTATGGTTGATACCTTTGGATATTACTCTTTTGAATGTTTTAATCTACATGATCTTTGCTATGTTCCTATGTTATGTCCTTCCTTTTTACTGATGCCAAAAGGGGGAGAGAGTTGTTGGTGTTGATTGACTGCATGCAGGAACATTGGCTATGGTTTATGGTTTCTGCGAGAAACCAAAACACTGGAGAAATATGTACATGTGTTGTACATGTGTTTGATTATGCAGGCACTGTTGAAAGCATTAGTTGATGCTACTATTGTGATATGGTTTATACTAAAACCATATATGCTTAATTCATTGAGTCTTATACAGGAAGTGTGGAACTTAAAATCTAATCTGGTTTTTACCAAAAACCACACTTGCGCCTATGATTTGGTTTCTATCACAAACCAAAATTTACAATAACGAATGCTGCACGACTTCGTT
Organism: Turnera subulata; assembly: GCA_028386065.3. Lineage (NCBI taxonomy): Eukaryota > Viridiplantae > Streptophyta > Magnoliopsida > Malpighiales > Passifloraceae > Turnera > Turnera subulata. The sequence continues at coordinate 28,079 of JAKUCV010001013.1, read as the reverse complement.
TCTGTTATTATGCATTCAACTATTCCGTTGTGAGGAAAGTGGAAAATAAAAGGGGAGATATATGATTGGCTGATGTATGCCAATATATAATTCACAAGGAATACTTCATATGTTTTTTAAAACTTATCCTTGCTGAGTTACAAAAATATTTTCAAAAGGGAGAGCAACAAAATAGGGGGAGCCTTTAATAATTATGTGAATATTTTTGAACTCTTTTTATGAGTAAAATCAACACAGGTTTGTCATCATAAAAAAGGGGCAGATTGTTGACAAAAAATTAGGGTTAATCACCTCTTAATGCTAAATTATGATTAACCATGTCGATTATCTAATTTTGATGACTAACAAATTACTGGTGTGTTGTTAGCTTTGCTTGTGTTGATTTTTGCTTACAGGAAAAATTATGGTTTTTGCTGATACCAATTCTCAGACACACGATAGATGGTTTGTATCGATACCATATCTGCGAAGCTATCACTATCAACTTTTTGAGCAAGTTGCGTGTGGTCCTGCAAGCATTTAAATCCCACTTCCAGCCGTTTGAGTTGATGAACAAGTAAGAGGGAAGACTTTACGGGAGTGCATAAGATGTTCCCACCTAACTCCTACTCAACTCTAGAAGGTGCTCCAAACTTTCCAGAATTGGTAATACTTTGCAACCAAGGAGTTGACATGCATAACGGCACCAAACTGAAGCTTTTATGAACTGAAGTCAACTGGGGTACAAGGAGCCGTTGCAGGAGCTTATCCCCGACACTCAAATTCTATAAAGAGGGACATTTTGTCACGGCCCGGGAAGTCCATGGTGCGGGATGGCCGGGTGTTGCACATCAGCCTTGGTTGTGTTGGGAGAGTCCGATTATTATTAGGAGTAGTTAACCTAATTATATTTAGACTAGACTTTATGTTCTCAGGACTAACTAATCCTAGTTCATAATGGTTTTGGTGAGTGGACAACAAGCCAAACTCCTAACTTGTAGGAGAGGGCAAGCTAGCTTTTAGGAGAGTGCCTTGTGTTTATTATAAATAGACATGAAGGGGAGTCTCTAGGCGTGTGCATTGTTTTTAGAATTTTCTAATAATAATATCACGAGTATTCTCCCAATTTTTATTCTCTTGGTTATGCTTTATACGTTGTTCTCTATTATTCTATAATCCTTGTTTGTTACGTTAACGCGTGTGGTTCGGCTTACAAGTTTGGGGATGATCTAACTTGTGCCTCACGGTGAGAATGTGCAAATACTGCACCACAGTCTTGGGCCGTGACAAGTGGTAGCGGAGCAGTACAAAAGAAGACGGAGGTTCCAGGCCCGAAGGAATAGCGAGAGTGGAGATGAGAGAAAAGAAAGGTGATTTTCTTTGTTTTTGTGCTTGTCGACTAATCTCTTTGGAGGGTGTTGGGCTGTCAAATTTTGTTGCTGTGAAGGAGATTGGAATACGATTGGTGTTTCAATTTTTGTTTCAATTTCCTGGTGCTTTTTGCAATTAATCACACGTGATTGATCTTGAAGAATAGAAAAAGAAGAGAAGGCTATAATGCGGTGGTTTTTGGCTTTTACTGCACAAGTGGGCCGACAATCCTTTTGTAAATTGGATTGGTTTTACTTTGTGCATGTGAGGCGGCACCTTGCTGGAATTGGTATTTAATTCAAGTGGTGAGTTTCGTCTTTTTCCTTGGACAAGTTGTGCAGTAAAGTAAATTCTTCTAACAACCAGTTAGCGTGGGGACACAACACAGGTTAGTAATTATTTTATTCTGGTACTTGTGGCGCAACTTGGTTTGGAAAATAGAAAGTTTTTCTTCTTTGCTTGCGGGTAAACAATTTGTAGGAGGTGGACAACAACACTTGAACAGCCAAGCGATGACTTTTGGATTTTCCTTGGACAAGTGGAGCGGTCAAGAATTATTTTATGGAATAAAGTGTTTTTTCATCCTTGTATTAGACTTCAAAGTTAGAAGTCATCCTTCTATTAGATTTTGGCTTGTTTTTATCCCTCTATTTGTGAATTTTGTCTTATTTACATCCTTGTGTTCGTCTTTTTGGCCTATTTAGAGGGATGAAAACAAGTCAAAACCCATGGACAGAGGGATGAAAACAGACCAAAACCAATACAAGGATGACTTTCAACTTTATGGTCTAACACAAGGATGAAAAAAGGCTTTAATCCATTATTTTATACATCTATAACTTGCGTGGAGGAATGTTGTGAATGTTTCCTAAGCTAAATCTATACATGTGAAGTCCTAAGAAGAGAAGTGTGTAAATAAGGAAGCTTTTTACTCAACTTAGGATGACGTGGAGAGATCTACATCGTCCACAATATGAACGGCTTGGATGATAAGAAATAAGGGTTTATATTACAGTAGGGTATTGCGATTGAAGCAGGTTAGGATTTGGTCAGGCTCTGTTCTTCTTACCTAGTTTCTTGTATTCTCTTCTCATCTACTCTCCTTTATCTTGTACGGAATTTACTTTCCCTTAAGAGTTTGGATCAATAATAGAATCGCCCTATTTTGGTCCTCTATTGAATTTCTATTTTGACGAGTTCACTTCATTGGTGCTTTCATTGACTCTCTGCTTTGATGGCAGAGAGCATTTGTTACACAAGTTTTGAGGAATCTGTGGTAGCTCTTCATGAATCACAAGCCCAGCTGTGTAAGGATATGGCTGGTATCAACGAGATGCTCAAGCAGGTGTTGGCCCAATTATCCAAGTTTTCTGCAGCAGTCACTCACCCTTCACCCGATGTTGCTCTATTTGGAGCAGAATCTACACTTTCAGCGAATTTGTCCCTTGGTTCTGGCTTTTTGGATCACCCTCAACCCACTTCACTAGAGTTTTCATGTTTGCATAACCACAAACACTTGGTGGGCGAGGGTTCTTTGCCTGCGACCCTTATTCAACAATATCCTTCTAATGATTTACAGTCCTCCGGGAGACATGTAACTCAGCTACAGCAAACCGCCTCTACTGCAGTCCCACATCCCCAACCTTTTACGATAACAAAGGCGATTCGGTTAGCTCCTCACAATCTTGAGTCATCAGAAGGACCTCTTCCTCGGCCACAACAAACCATGGCTACTACAATCCTAATTACTCAGCCTATTGGGATTGGCAAAATGCTTTGTTTGGCTCCTATCCATGAGCAAGTCATAATGGTGAGAACGGATATTGCTACGCACAGTTCGATGCAATTGTTAGCCTAAACATTTGATTAGTGGCTTAATTAGCAATTAATTAAGACTAATCGTGTTTAGTATACAAATATATGTGTCTAATGATTCTGATAATCATTATATTATTTTGATGATTAACAAACATATTGGTTAAGTATTTTGTGTTGCTTTAGTATTGGGCAGAAACATTTGGTTCCAGGAAGAAACCAAACGTTCAGTATACAAATATATGTTTTTGATGATCATTATATTATTTTGATGATTAATAAACATATTGGTTAAGTATTTTGTATTGTTTGAGTATTGGCAGAAACATTTGGTTTCACGATGAAACCAAAACAGAGAAGATTTGGCTTCACAGGCTGCATAACAAGTTGTCACTGTCAATCTATATTCCGTGTGGTCCCAGATACCAACGTCCAAACTTGCTGCTCAAGGGTTAGAAAAAGATCTAGAAAGTGGTCCTCACACCTTCTAAGCTTCTTGGAAGCTTTGGTGGTCCACACAAGCAACCTGTTACTTTCAGCCAATAAAGAATGTGGTCCTGAAAAGTAGTTGGCATTTAAGCAATTCAACTAACAGTTTTCTTGCTCACCAAGGGTTAGAAAAAGATCAAAAAAGTGGTCCTCACATCTTCTTTCATCCCTTGAAGAGCTGGTGGTCCTTACTTTCCATTTTTGGAAACATTTTTGAAGAAAGACAATTTCTGCCCAAGTAATATCAAGATTTGGCTCATCTAAGTGGACAGTTTTAAACCAAGTCAACTAACGGTTAAACTTGCACTCCAAGGGTTAGATAAAGTTCAGAAAAATGGTCCTCACATCCCCTGTCTACCGTGGAAGATATGGTGGTCCACACTTTTCATTTTTGGAAAGCTTTTTGAAGAAAAAGAATTGCAACTCAAGTATTCTGCAGATTTGGCTTGCCTACGTGAACTTTTTTATTAGAGAAGCAAGAAGTCAACTCCTATGCCACCTAGACATCATATGGTCGTTATGTGAACATTGTGAGAGAGCTTCCCCATCCTGAGAATCTATATAAGAGGTCTGAAAGCTCATTAGAAGAAGTGCTTCAGCCTATGGAAATATTCTGTGATATTTAGCTTCTGCTGGAGCCAAATCCTCTTAAAGATTGTATGTTTCAAATTGAGCTTACCATGTGAGAATCTTCTGTGCTAAACCCTTTGTAATACCTCTTCAGTGAGTCACTCTTGGGGTTATCTTGGTGAGGTGATTATGAGCAAGACTTGGATTAGTTTTGCTTGGTACTCAATGCTAGGATTAGTTTTGAGGGTAGGTTTAAGCCTTGAGCGCTTGCAGAAACTCTACCTCTCCAAGCCTAGAAATACATTCTTAGGCAGAAACTCTGGAGAAATTTCGTGGGAGGCAACGGTAGTAGTCCAGCAAGGAGGAACTAAGAGGAGGACCAACCATTGAGCTTAGAAGTGGTAAGAAGGTGGGTGTAGAACTCAACCCATTGCAAGGAGCTAGAGGAGGGCTATAAGAGGTAACACTAAACTCTTTTGATTGATTCTTTGTTGATTATATACTGATGCTTTTGATGATGTAAGTGGCCGATTAGTGCCATGTTTAGAACTACGTGGCTTTGACCCCGGTCACTCGGGTACGTAGGTAGTCTCGGTTTTACAACGGGATGCAAGCCAAATCTTCTTCTTTTCCCCCATTCTTTTATTTTCCACACTTGCACACCTGCACAAGGCACATTTGTATTCATCAATTGCACAAAGTCTCGACCCAACACGGATGGGTGCCTAATACCTTCCCATCCGTGACGAACCCCCGATCCTATGTCTTTGGTTCGCCATGACCATGTAGCCTAAAGGAGTCATCTGAAGGTGTTTCCCAAATTTTGTCCTTAATAAAATTTGAGTGGTGACTCCATTGACATGGGATAGACCCGAAGAAGGAGGTGTAAGGAAATAGGTGAATAGGCCCAAGTGAATTTGGGTCGGGTATTCACAGTTGGCGACTCTGCTGGGGAAGTAGTGGGTCTAAGAGACTTTGTGCAATTGATGAATCTTGTGTGCCTTTTTATTTGTCATCATAAGTGCCTTGCATTCATGATGATTGATGTGAACTTCTACCGTAAGAGGGCGAGGGAATCCAAGTCCACCATAGTGCTTTCTTTAAGCGATGACGGCTTAAGTGAACCCGTTTCTTGATGCTTAGCAATGATGGGGATTGACGGGCCCTGGACCTCACGCGATATCCATTATCCTTGACTCTGCCCACTAACCGGATAGCGGGACCGCCATGCTAACTCTCCGTAGGGTGTTATATTGCGTAGTATCAATTGACGAGTCTAATAAACAAACCTTGGGGAGTAAGTATACATGCTTAAGACGATGTTAGATTTTTGGTGTTGTTTCCCAGTTGGCATTTATGTTCAGTAGCTCTACCTTTGCCTTAGCGAATTTACATTTGCATACATTGAGCATTGAATTACATGTTTTTCAAAGCATAAAACACGAATTCGAGCTAGGGTGTCTCACTTTTTCAAATCTTCATTTTTTGGGCTTGAGTCTTGGAAGAAAGAAAAGGGAAGAAATGTTTTGAAAGAATAATAAAGCATGTTTTGCGAATGTCTTCCATTACGCTTTTCCCATCGTTTCCAAATATCTTGAAAGAAAACAAAGCTTGAGTCCAGGATCCCTGATGACCATGAGCTCTATCATTAGAATTGAACCCTTAGGACACCAGGGTGGGTAGTGCCTTAGATGGAAGGAGATAGTGAAGATGTTAGGGGTGATGGATACATCACAAGGCGAAGAATCTCAGTAGATGGGGAGATGATGAAGACATTGGGAGTCATGGAGGTATCCTAAGGAAAAAGGTGGGAAGAAGGCAGAGGCAGTGACTAAGCATCAACTTAAGACACCAAGGTGACCTTGTTGGGCCTTCTTAAAAAACGCAAATGTAAGCCCCAGTTTTTACTTATGAATCGAGCCGATGATCCAAGACGAGAAGTTGAGAAGAGGAATCAAACCAAAGAGCCAAACTGAGGAACCAGACTGACAAGCTAAGTTGACAGGTTGATACTTTACCATTGGGCCTTCTTGGGAAAGGAGATGTAAGCCCAGTATGTAAAGCAGAAGAAGTGAGATGGGATGACTTGGTTGAGCTTTCTTGTGAGAGCAGATGCAAGTCCAGGCATCCTCCCAAGGAGAATGATGTAAGCTCTAATGTTTGAGTGTGAACCAAGTTGATGGGCCAAGCCGCTGAGCTAAGTTGATAAGCTGACTTAAGAAGCCAAGTCGAGTAACCGAGTCAAGTTGCCAAGTTGAGATGCCGAGTTGGAAAGCCAAGGAACCGGATGCAAAGCTGAGACGAGCTAATGGGAATTGAGAATTCAAGCTAAGATAAACCAAGGGAGCCTTCTCATGAGAAGAAATGTAAATCCTAGCTTGGGGAGAAACAATGGAGAAGAATGCAGAAAGAAGATGGGGTGAGATGAGGTGACCTGATTGGGCCTTCTGTAAGGATGGACATGTGAGCCCTGGTTTTTTTCTATGAAGAGTTGGAGAGCCCAGATAAGAAGTTGATGAGTAGCCAAGTTGATAAGCCGAGCCGAGGGACTAAACTGACAAGTCGAATTGACGAGCAAAGCTGGGGTGTCGAGTGAAGACATTATCATGGGGCCTTCTCAAATGAACCGGACACGAGCCCCAACAATCGGGAAACAATGAGGATCGCAATGAGAATGACGACTGAGACATGATGAGAAGATAGTGGGGAAGGTTAAGGGATAATGAAGAAAGTGACAACGGAGATGATGCATTCCAAAGGGTGAACAAGAAGTGCAAGTGAAATTCAACCAGGGACCATATATCGAATTGTTAAGTATGGATGGAATGACCACTAAGAATTGGGAGAGGCTGTGTAGTCGTCCTTTAAAGTCTAGAAGTTGAGTCGAGACAAAAGGGGCAATAATCAAATTTTACATCCAACAATCAATAGTGTCAGTGTTTGTACTCTCATTTTCACATAATGAATAAAACTTTGATTTCTTCACCTTCTGTGTAAATGTGGCAAATTATGCATGACTTCATTATATTCCATTGGATCAATTTAGGGGACCATAAAACGAACTACGAAGACCTGATTCTGTAGATGTAATCCGACCTTGCCTAACACTTATTCGTCCAACCCCAGCTAATTCCTAAACACTCACCCGCACTAGCCTTCAAACACTTACCCAATTTGACCTTTGAACACCTATCCAGCCCGACATCCATGTTAACCTCATCACATCTACCTTGAACACTTGTCTAGAGGAGTTGCTTCCCAAAGATAAATCTAGTTTTTAAAAGAGTCTTATCTGAGTACACTTGTTCAAAGGGGTCACTCTTCTTGGGAAAAATTAAAAAAAAATCGGAAAAAAAAGAAGAAAAAGAAAAAGAAAAAAAGAGAAATGAGGAAAAAGGGGTGACCCTCAATGCTTGAATAATTGATCATCCATTTCATGAAATTGGGAGAAAAAATCATAATGAAGAAGACAAGTGTTCCCCTGCTACCTTTAGCCTCCCACTAAACACCATTCTATCAAACACCCCCTATCTTCAGCCTTCCACAAGACACCATCATCTCAAATCTGACACCACATCCACAGATACATAGGTAATCCGGCAACAGGCCCGGTCTATAAATTATGGTTCCCAGAATGATTCAATGGAAAGACTGGGGTCATAGCTAGACACGCATGCCACACAGTTGATTGTATTCGGGCCTCTTTTGTAGTCACAAGTTTCCTTCACTCGGACGCGTAGTTTGGGCTCATGAAGTTGTAGATGTTGGTCAAGTCCATCTCTCTCTAGAAACTCATTTTGAATCTGGTCATCGTATTTCTCCAATGGTCTCTTAGACATGTGATTCTAGATTTCACTCATTTTAGCTGGTAAGTCTACCTCCATATTGGTCATTCGAGTGCACCCAGCCCGAGTGGCCTTCATCTTACCCAAACTTTGTGATCTCAGTATTCTATACCTATGGCTGCTATCCCCATGAAGAGAAAAGAAAAAATAGAGAAATAAAAAAGAGTCCGCTAGGTTAAAAACCCGAAAGGGCGGCCTAGGCAAAAGTTAGGACAAGCCTGCTAGGCTGAAAACCCACATGGGCAGCCTAGGCAAAAGTTAAGGCTAAAGGGAAATGGGGATAGCAGCCAACGACCAGAGGGCATCCATAGGGTAGATAACATCATTTTGAAAATGATTCACTTGGGAAGTTAGGGACCAGCATCTAGGCACATCACCTCCATCTATTTTTTAAGGGGTATCCACTCATCCATTGATTTCGCTTTATGGGTCTTCATCCATCAAACCTTTTCAACAAGGAATGTTCACTCATGGGGTCCAAGCTAAAATTTGAATTGATTGGGTTCATGATCAGTGGGAATCTTTTTCTTTGAAGATTTGGGGTTTTTTTATGGGATAACTCGCTTTTTCTCTAGTTGCTTGACTTTCACCTCAGCACGAACGATTTTTAATGCTCATGCATCATACTAGGGGCACTTACGGACCATATGGGAATGAGATTGCACGTACATCCAAACATACATGTAGAAGTAGGTGGCACTTGCATCCATAGGAAAGGGAGAGAAAAGTGAGAATGGGGATAAGAAAAAAGAGAAAGAGGTGAAGGGGGAAATCATAAGCACTTGCATCCAAAAACTCACATGTAGAAACTAAGGGCACCCTCATGCATTAAAAAGACGACAGATTTAGACATGCTCATGCATCACTCACATATAGAACACGAATTTTTTGATAGGGTAGACTTGGTTGAAGGTGAAGGGTCAACAGAGGTGACAACATTAGAAATTCATCACTTGATGTACACTTACATTCCCTAGGGTTATTAGTTGAAGGGGCATGACATGAACAAATCTTGTGGATAATGGGAATTGTAGACAATGGGCATGTCATGCTTTATTCCTCTGACGTATCAAGCTAACGCCACGCAATAGAGACACATTTACCTGGAGATTAAACTTACATCCTGACATTAGGGGCACAGCGGGCCTATAGTTCGGGTTAATAAAGGTTGCAAGGGGCATGCTACCCCATCTCTCGAGTCAAGCTTTTCGGGGTATGCTACCCCCACGTGGATTTTAGATATTCTTGGGGCATGCTACCCCGTGATTTTTGAACCAGTTGTTGGGGCATGCTACCCCACTCTGATCGATTGACTCCTAGGGGCACGGCGGGCCCATTTTTTGACTATGAGAAATAGATCATTTGTTCGATTATGGGCTGGGACACTTGGGATATGAAACCCCACCTCTAAAACCATAATGAGGTACTAGGGGCATCACACCCCTACTTTTGGTGTATGTCTCAAGGGGAACGACACACCCAACTTCCTTCAAACACACTAGAGAACTCGGGAGCACATGAGCCATAGATAACCTACTTGGGAGTCCAGATAGATGGCATAGGGGAATGTGACCTAGACCACCCTGAACCAGCAAGATAATAAGAGAACCTAAGATACCCAGAGGTGAGATAACCGAACCAATGAGACATGAGGGTAAACCAGAAGTCGGGTCCCAGCACAAACCGTGAAATGAGAGAATCCAAACCGAAGGATGAGAGAGACCAGACTTGAGAAAAATCAGATGTGAGAGAACATCCAAAGAGGAATAGACCCAGCCATAAGGGGATCCAGATATGAGGGCAAACCAAAAAGTTGGGTCCTAGCTCCCGCAAACCGAGAAATAAGAGGGACGAGAGAGAAACCCTGAAAGATGAGCAAACCAAAAAGCCGGGATCTAGCTTCCGCAAACCGAGAGATGTGAAAGAACAAACCTGAGGGAACACAGATGTGATGAAGCCATGAGGGATCCAGCCATGAGAGAAGCTAATAACACAGCTCCCGCAGACCGTGAGACGAGAGAAGACCCTGAGAGTATAGATCCAGACCCAGAAGAACCCAGTCAGGAGAGAGGTGAGGGAACCCAGCCAAAGCCAAGGACCCGGTCCTCGCAATCATGAGAAGAACAAACCCAACCAAAAACCGAAGACCCGAAGAGCCAAACTGCCTAGCCCTTGCAACCCAAAGCCAAGTGCCTAGCCCTTGCAAACTTTGAGCTGAGCTAACTTTGAGACATACAAGTCAAAAGCCGAGAACCCAGTTCTCGCAAACCATGGGATAAGGAAAACCAATCAAAAGTTGTGTACCCAACACACGCAAAACCAAAAGCCATGAACCAGGTACACGCAAAATCAAAAGCCGTGTACCCGGTACACACAAAACAAAAGTCGTGTACCCGGTACATGCAAATACAAAGCTGTGTACCCGATACACGCAAAACCAAAGACGTGTACCCGGTACACGCAAAACCAAAGCCGTGTACTTGGTATACGCAAAACCCAAAGCCGAGTACCCGGTACACGCACGACCAATGCCGTGTACCCGGTACATGCAAAACCAAAGCCGAGGATCAGGTCCTCGCAAACCCTGGGAAGAGATGATTCCCAAACCAAATTGCTGAGTAGCCAGTTGACAGAGATGAGATGATTCTTTGTCAAAAACCTGGGATGATATGATTCCCAAAACCTCGGGATAAGATGATTCCTGAGAACCATAATTTGGGATGAGATGATTCCCAAACCTAGTTGATAAAGATGAGATGATTCTTTGTTGACGACCCGATAGATGAGATGATTCTAATGCCCCAGGAAGAGATGATTCCTGCAAACCATAGACTTGGGATGAGATGATTCCCAAACCTAGTTGACAAAGATGAGATGATTCTTTGTTGACGACCCGATGGATGAGATGATTCTATCGCCTTGGGATGAGGTGATTCCCGCAAACCATAGAATTGGGATGAGATGATTCCCAAACATAGTTGACAAAGATAAGATGATTCTTTGTTGACGACCCAATAGATGAGATGATTCTATCGCCTCGGGACGAGATGATTCCCGCAAACCATAGACTTGGGACGAGATAATTCCCAAACCTAGTTAACAAAGATGAGATGATTCTTTGTTGACGACTCGATGGATGAGATGACTCTATCGCCTCAGGATGAGATGATTCCTACAAACCATAGACTTAGGATGAGATGATTCCTTATCAACAACCCGATAGATAAGATGATTCTATCACCTCGTGATGAGATGATTCTCGAAAACCTGGGATGAGATGATTCCCAGAATCCGAGGGTTAGTCCCTCAAAACTTCAGGATGAGACGATTCCTGAAGAGGAGCATGGGATGCTCCGAAACTTGGCACACACCACACATTTATCATTCAAATGTGGTTGTTCCTATCTTAAGTTGTTTCGTCCTTAGTTCCTAAGGACTCCTCAACGAGGGGCATCTGTGAACACCCAAATTTGACCCACGAATATTTTACTAAAACTAGATTCCAAACATGCTTAACTTGAGGTTATTGAGATGATTTGATTTTGAGTTAAGGCATGACAAGAATTTAATTTAGTAGAATTAATGTATTTTGGTAATCTAAACCTTTGTGCATCTAAACCGTAGGATTAATTAGATGATTTAATCTTAGGGTAAGACGTATAATAAGGTTTATTTACATTAAAATACATTTCATTTCATTGCTTGGGCTTTTAGTTGTTTCTAACCCAATTATATTGAGAAGATTTATTTTTAGGTTAGGAATGGGTTTAAGAGTCCAAGTAAATGAATTCTCCAGAGTTTATCCGACCCACTAACACATTTCTTGCAGGCTAATTTTAGCACTGATTTTCGTGGAAAATCAGAGCCAAATCATCATTTATGTAGAAATGTTGTTTTTGGTATGATTTAGTATGAAATGGGTGTTAATAAGTAATCAATCAATCTTGGAATGATTTAGAGGAGTGATGATCAAGTAAATGAGTGATTCTAGGTTGATTAGGGGTTAATTACGCGGTAAGATCAAATTAGAGCTGAATTAGGGGGATTCGGGGTCAAACAAGGAAAGAACGAGTGACACGAAGTCATCCCCACATGACCGCCGGCATGGGAGGTCATCCAAAGGATGACCGCCGGCAGCGGCGGTCGTAGGTGCCCAAAACCTCCGATTTTTTCCGATTTTGTTTCTAATTTGATCCTACGCAGTTTTGGACCGGATTTTCGGGCATAATCTTCACTATTATGCAGGTCCATGCCCCTAGGCTTCCCAAAACACTATAAATAGGACCCCTCATACACATTTCAGGGGGATCAAAATCTTTCTCACATACACACCCATAAGCCTTGAGCGCTTGGAGAAACTCCACCTCTCTAAGCCTAGAAAAACATTCTTAGGCAGAAACTCTGGAGAAATTTCGTGGGAGGCATCAGTAGTAGTCCAGCGAGGAGGAATTAAGAGGAGGACCAACCATTGAGCTTAGAAGTGGCAAGAAGGTGGGTGTAGAACTCAACCCATTGCAAGTAGCTAGAGGAGGGCTGTAAGAGGTAACACTAAACTCTTTTGATTGATTCTTTGCAGATTATATGCTGATGCTTTTGATGATGTAAGAGGCCGATTAGTGCCATGTTTAGAACTACGTGGCTTTGACCCCGGTCACTAAGATACGTAGGTTGTCTCGGTTTTACAACGGGATGCAAGCCAAATCTTCTTCTTTTCCCCCATTCTTTCATTTTCCACACTTGCACACCTGCACAAGGAACATTTGTATTCATCAATTGCACAAAGTCTCGACCTAACACGGATGGGTGCCTAACACCTTCCCATCCGTGACGAACCCCCGATTCCATGTCTTTGGTCGCCATGACCATGTAGCCTAAAGGAGTCATCTGAAGGTTTTTCCCAAATTTTTCCCTTAATAAAATTTGAGTGGCGACTCCATTGACATGGGATAGACCCGAAGAAGGAGGTGTAAGGAAATAGGTGAATAGGCCCAAGTGATTTTGGGTTGGGTATTCACAGTAGGGGGGAGCAGTATAGTGTTAATAGCAAGAGGAGATCAATAGAGGAGCAAGAAGAAGGCAGTTGGAGGCAATTTCGATGGCAAAGAAGTGGTGATCCCGAGTAGAAACCCCTGGTGCATGCAGTCTTAGTAAATTGGTGATATCTGGAGCTGTAGGTCGGATTAGAAGCTGGATCGCTTATTTTCTTTATAATAATTGGCTTTGAAGTCGACGCATAGTTTCTATTCAGAAACTCAAGGTAAGTGCTCTAACCTCTTTTTAATTTTGAATCTTGTTGTTTGTTGTTTGATTGATGATGCATTGATGATTGTGAACACTCAAATTTAGCCATTTATTTGTTTTATTGGATTATTTTTATATTCTAGAGCCCAAGGTTAATTTTATTAATTTTTGGAATTTAATTTGGCTTAGAAACCCAATAGATAAATTAATTGACTATCCACATAATTAGGCCCAAGCTTAGCACGAATTTTTTGACTTATTTACCTCTAATTTTCGTTGGATTAGAGGCCAATTTAAGTTGGTCTATTATTTGGCCTATTTTGTGGAGAAAAGAGGAATAATTTCAAATCCTTGGAGTGTGGGTTAAGTAATTGTGATTATATGGAAGTAATGTGGAGTTTTCCTCAAGAAAATGGAGTTTTTCTGTTCTGAGAATCCTTACTTTGCGTGCAAGAATCGAATTGGACTAAAACTTAGGAAAACTCGGTCAAACTAGTAGAACCGTGAATAGTAACCGACAGAGCCGGCGGTCATGGAGACATGTCCGCCAGGCTTCTGCGGTCAAGGCAACAAGACCGCTGTGTGCCGGCGGTCGTCTCGACATGTCCGCCGAGCCCGATGGTCAACCGTTCCAGTTTCGGAAATATTTTCTGTTTTTCCTCTTTTCTATTCTCTACCCTCAGCCATTGGATTTACGGGTTTAATCTCGACCTTTGGATCAAAACCACGACTCCTCAGACCTTGAACACTATAAATATAACTCTCTAAACACACCTTTAGGGTTTGGAAAAAAGAAGCTTTTGACTTGGGAAAACTCTACTAGTTTCTCTTCTCAATTCAATTCTCTTAGCTTTTCTTTGTTGGATTTCACATTTGGTTTGCTGTTAGTGTTTTTTTTTTTTGCAGTAGTTCCAGACACAATCAAGGTGGAATTAAGGAGTGGAAAGAGGATAGAAACAATCTATAACCCTCAAACGCAAAGAAAATCCAAGAACATACCTTTGGTGGTACCCTATTTCTATCTCTTTTAATTCACTCATCTTAATGTGGTTTTTCTGTGATCATATGCTAGTTGTAACACCTCGAATTTTCGTTAATTAATTTTTATGGAATTCTCGGAATTTTTGCAATAATTTTAGTCAAGAAAATTATTGTCAATATTAATTTATTTTCCTTGAAAATATATCTTTTATGTGGAATAATCCTATATCGGATTAAGGTTTTGGAATTAGTTTGTGTTTCAAGGAGAAACACATGGCTTGAAGTAGTTTTGCTTGATACTACGTCGTTTTGAGGTAGCTAAGGCATAAAACTCAAGGTTTGGCTGCGTTTTGACCGAGGGAAGAGGGTTGACCACGGCTAAGATCAAAACGACGTCGTTTTGGTCCTGACCGAAATCAACCCTAACCCTAGGGTATAAAAAGTAAACTTTTCTCTCTCTCTTCTTTTCTTTTTTTCTCTCCCGAACTCAGCCGCTGCCGTCCTCTCTTTTCTCTCCAACTCTTCTCCTTTCTTCTCACTTGCTGCCACCAACGGGAACACCATCACCACCCGTCATCTTCTTCTCCTCGTCGAGCCGCCGCTGCACGTCCCTGAAGCCATCGCTGCCGGCCTGCTGAGTCGAGGTTCGGGTTTTTGGGAAAGCTGAGCAGGTCTCGAGGTGGGCGAGGGTTGAAAGCGACGCGACACTACCACCGCCGTTCCTCCCTCTCTTTCTCTTTGCGAACACCGCCGTCGTTTCTTTCGTAGTCGTGTCCACGTCTACCGGGGAAGAGAACTGCCCGGGGACGGCTTGTGACGGAGGAACCGAGGTGGGCTCGGGGTGGATCGAGCTGTTGTGTCGCCGTCGCCGCTCGGTTCGAGTAGTTGCCACCACCGTCGCTGACCGGTAAGTCGCACTTCTCTTTCTCTTTGCTTTCAGTTTGTTGGTTTGGGTACCGATTGGTTAATCGGGTATTTTTGTTTGTTGTTGGTGGCGGCGGACCGATTGCATTTTGTGGGTTCGTCTTCGGCAGAGGGTAGTTGTGGATTTGTTGTTTCTTCGCCTCGGATTTTGGTTGCCGGAAGAGGGGCAGAGGCTCAAAATTTGTGGTGAGGGTGCGGATCTGTCGCGTGGCTGCTCGGGTTGCTTTACTCCGGGGAGGATCCGATTTCTAAACACGTCTTTTCTATTTTAATGCTCGGTGGTTGTTGTTTTTGTTTGATTTGAATGTTGTCCTGCATCTCTCCGGGTTGGACAGTTTGGGCATTGGACGTTTCTGGACTGCTGTGGAAATTTCGGCGAACTCGGTGTACTTTTCTGGCGCGGGATGGCCGGAATCCGGCAGACAGGTTACTGTTCCGGCGAGACGATAATTTTAATTAACTTTACACGGTAATCCTCGGATGATGTGTATAATTTGCTTTCCAATCATGTCATGTCATGTACGGCATTAATCGATGTATCAATATGAAATGGACTAGTGGAAACCGAGTGTGACGTTTGAGTGGTGCGTGGCCGGAATCCCACCGACACGAATAAAGCTGTTAGGCCGGAAAGACTGGACTCGGGGGTTTGGTTTAGTATGATTATTATGACGGGCCGGGCTCGGGCCCAATAAAAGTTACATTATGTATGTATGGGCTTTAGGCCCAATGATTATTATTGTTATGGGCGTAAAGCCCAATGTGTGTTTTGGAGAATGAGATGATACACTTTCGGCCAATCAACTATAATATGGATTTTAGTTAAATATGAAATGGAGTTTGAGGGTTATATTTGGGCTTGGACCACGACCTATTAGTGGATTCACGGTTAATGAACACAAACGGGCTAGAAGGCTCAAGATTTCATCTTTAGCATGCATTTAGTGTTTGTCAGGAATAAATGTCTTATGTGATGTGTATGTCGTAGGATGTTGAGGACATAGGAATGTCGAGGCGGAACAAGGCTTCGGGTCCCGAGGAAATTAACATGGCCCAGGTGAGGACATATAAACCTTTGTATGCATTACTGCCTACAATACTCGGTTAATAAACATGGTACATGAAGTGGTAATACTTGGTTGGCATTGTATGCTATATGCATGTATGCTTGCTGTGTTGGTGTTCCTGTATGCACCTGTTTCTTATTGGTGATACTTTATGTGATATGTCTGATTATGTGAATCGTGTGCCTGTGTGATATGACATGCCAGTTGAGCATGATTTGTTTGTTATGATTAAATAATATGAGATATGATTCTGTGATTCGTGTGGTGATTTGGGGCTGGAGGCCCGGACTGGAAAATAAAATGTTAAATCCACTCATTCCTGGACAATCGTAATTTATGGCACATATAACTCATTAAGTATAACTGAGAACAATGTACAATAAAAATATACTACTGTGGGGCTGTTGACCGGTTGGTTCGAGCGGGAGGTGATACCCCTCGGGGATTGCATGCGGGATAGCATGGTATATGCGATTTAGCATATGGGTCTGTGATGACCGGTTCTACCTCCCTCTTTCTATCTCCCCCTTTCTACCTCCCTCTTTCTCTCTGTCTTTCTCTCTCTCTCACTGATTGTATTGGGCCTTTCCCTAATTATATTGGGCTTATGCCCTGGTTGTCTCATGAGACGGGACCGAGCTCGACGCACACAATAGAGGGCCCTAATAAAATATTTAAACCTAATAACAACGATAATAATATAAGTAATGATAAGTGATGGTCCGAAGTCTGAAGATTACTTGTGTTGTGTATTGTGACTTGTTTGTGCACTGTGATTGCTACTGTTTAATGCCGATGTATTTGTGGTTGATTTGTAGTTGTATACTATGGTTTATTTGTTTGTGGTGAGACAGTGGTTGGTCTCACCCCCTCATAGTCTTTACACAAGTTAGTTGATCGATGATCAGAAGAGCATAACAGCAGGTGGCAGTGCTTTCCTCCTCGGGTCGGATCCATAGGGTTCATTGCATGCATGTTGCTATGTATTTTTGTCTTCCGCTGCGTACTTGATTCCTTTGTATTATTTATTATTTGATTGAATGTTGATCATGTTGTTTTATGATTTTCGTGTCCCGGGAATAATAAGGGCAATTTAGTCATTTTATATTTAAATTCTACTTTATATTAATAAATTGGGACAGGGGCGTTTCAGTTGGTAGCGGAGCAGGCTGTAGATCCTTGGGGAAGTTTTGAGGTTTCTTGTGATCCTCTGTGCATAAGTCTGCTCCATTTTGAGTCGTATGTTGCATTGTCATTTGCATTCATATTGTGAGTCGTACTATGGATCCGGTAGAGGACACGCACCTGCTGAGGGTCGGAGTGACCCGGTATTGTCATTGAAATGACTTGCTTGCCTTTACAGCTTAGGCTGTAGCAAAGTTTGTTTTGTGGAATATCCACTGTTTTGTCAGAGTCGGTGTAGACTCTTGACTCTTCGCTTATGTTTCTTGCCTGTGTGGAACTGGCCAATACAAGTATGAACCATCGATTTGTTTTTGGATGTTATATCTGTTAAGAGATGATCTGATATGATTCTTGTGATTTTGGTGTTCTTGGTGATCATGTTATATGTGGTCTGATTATCTGAGCTGAAGGATTTGAATTTACTTGTGAAATTACAATATGGATTTAATCTTGATCGAAGTTTGAGATGACAATTTCTTGAATTAATTTGAGGTTGACCCAATGGTATACTTGAGGAAATGTCTTTCAATGATACTTGAGGTTTTTATTTTGGATGAGATTTGAGATATTGATGGTGATTGTGATTAAAAGGCTTTGGTCATGAATCTTTGTCGAGGTTATAGTTCATGTGATTGATGAGGATGCTAGGAGTATGTTTACATTGAGGTTTGATTTTGAGGTGATCTCGGGTATTATGATTCAATTACTAAGTTATTAATTATGTGTTAAGAGATGCAGTGATATTTTAACTTCTTCGTCGGAGAAACTTTGATGTTTGTGCTAGGAATGATTTGAGGAATAGATTTGTGAGCATGAGTTATGAAAGGATGCTTGTTTCTTAAAGGAGTCTAAGTTTTGGAATTATAAATATGATATTTCGGTGATGATTCGTTTATAGTGCCTAAATTATGATCTGGGATTTATGTATATCCGATTTTTGGTTGAATTAGTGTGAGAAAGATAAATACTTTGAGGTACAGATCATGAGATTGATTATGGATTTTTGTTCTTGAAGTATTCACAATGAGAGTGATGATCTTGTTATTTATGTAACAGTTGTGAGTTCTTATATTTGAGGGTATGCCTATGATTAAAGGTTTGGGGTATATTTTGGTTGAAGAAAGTACCAATGATGATAAATGAAATAGTTTACGGATTTTGGTATTAATGATGTTGGTGATGTTGGATAAGACTCTTGGGCTAATGCTTTGATCTTATGGTCTATGGATCATGTTTGATTTAAGTTGATGATTGTTTTAGTATCTCGGAGTTCTTGTTGGAAAA
Organism: Turnera subulata; assembly: GCA_028386065.3. NCBI lineage: Eukaryota > Viridiplantae > Streptophyta > Magnoliopsida > Malpighiales > Passifloraceae > Turnera > Turnera subulata. Next base: position 9,328 of record JAKUCV010001013.1, on the reverse strand, counting down.
TGTGATTGATGGTCATGATGGTTCTACTTGGTAGTTTCGGCCATATTGGGTGACATTTGTTTGTGTCTGTTAAGCACTTGGATGCTTGATTTATTACCAAAATTTCGAGGACGAAATTTTGTTAAGTGGGGTAGAACTGTAACGCCCCGAATTTTCGTTAATTAATTTTTATGGAATTCTCGAAATTTTTGCAATAAAAATTTCCAATTTTACCCTTATGGAATTTCCAGGTGTCATTAGTCAAGAAAATTATTGTCAATATTAATTTATTTTCCTTGAAAATATATCTTTTATGTGGAACAATCCTATATCGGATTAAGGTTTTAGAATTAGTTTGTGTTTCAAGGAGAAACACATGGCTTGATGTAGTTTTGCTTGATACTACGTCGTTTTGAGGGAGCTAAGGCATAAAACTCAAGGTTTGGTTGCATTTTGACCGAGGGAAGAGGGTTGATCACGGCTAAGATCAAAACGACGTCGTTTTGGTCCCAGCCGAAATCAACCCTAACCCTAGGGTATAAAAAGTAAACTTTTCTCTCTCTCTTCTTTTCTTTCTTTTCTCTCCCGAACTCAGCCGCTGCCGTCCTCTCTTTTCTCTCTAACTCTTCTCCTTTCTTCTCACTCGCTGCCACCAACGGGAACGCCATCACCACCCGTCATCTTCTTCTCCTATCCGAGCCGCCGCTGCACGTCCCTGAAGCCATCGCTGCCGGCCTGCTGAGTCGAGGTTCGGGTTTTTGGGAAAGCTGAGCAGGTCTCAAGGTGGGCGAGGGTTGAAAGCGACGCGACGCTACCACCGCCGTTTCTTCCTCTCTTTCTCTTTGTCAACACCGCCATCGTTCCTTTTGTAGCCGCGTCCACGTCTGTCGGGGAAGAGAACTGCCCGCGGACGGCTTATGACGGAGGAACCGAGGTGGGCTCGGGGTGGATAGAGCTGTTGTGTCGCCGTCGCCGCTCGGTTCGAGTAGTCGCCACCGCCGTCGCTGACCGTTAAGTCGCGCTTCTCTTCCTCTTTGCTTTCAGTTCGTTCGCTTGGGTACCGATTGGTTAATCGGGTATTTTTGTATGTTGTTGGTGGCGGCGGACCGATTACGTTTTGTGGGTTCGTCTTCGGCAGAGGGTAGTTGTGGATTTGTTGTTCCTTCGCCTCGGATTTTGGTTGCCGGAAGAGGGGCAGAGGCTCAGAACTTGTGGTGAGGGTGCGGATCTGTCGCGTGGCTGCTCGGGTTGCTTTACTCAGGTGAGGATCCGATTTCTAAACTCGTCTTTTCTATTTTAATGCTTGGTGGTTGTTGTTTTTGTTTGATTTGAATGTTGTCCTGCATCTCTCCGGGTTGGACAGTTTGGGGGTTGGACGTTTCTGGACTGCTGTGGAAATTCCGGCGAGCTCGGTGTACTTTTCTGGCGAGGGTTGGCTGGAATCCGGCAAACAGGTTACTGTTCTGGCGAGACGATAATTTTAATTGGCTTTACACGGTAACCCTCGGATGATGTGTATAATTTGCTTTCCGATCATGTCATGTCATGTACGGCATTAATCGAGGTATCAATATGAAATGGACTAGTGGAAACCGAGTGTGACGTTTGAATGGTGCGTGGCCGGAATCCCACCGACGTGAATAGAGCTGTTAGGCCGGAAAGACTGGACTCGAAGGTTTGGTTTAGTATGATTATTATGACGGGCCGGGCTCGGGCCCAATAAAAGTTACATTATGTATGTATGGGCTTTAGGCCCAATGATTATTATTGTTATGGGCTTTACGCCCAATGTGTGTTTTGGAGAATGAGATGATACACTTTCGGCCAATCAACTATAATATGGATTTTAGTTAAATATGAAATGGAGTTTGAGGGTTATATTTGGGCTTAGACCACGACCTATTAATGGATTCACGATTAATGAACACAAACGGGCTAGAAGGCTCAAGATTTCATCCTTAGCATGCATTTAGTGTTTGTCATGAATAATTGTCTTATGTGATGTGTATGTCGTAGGATGTTGAGGACATAGGAATGTCGAGGCGGAACAAGGCTTCGGGTCCCGAGGAAATTAACATGGCCCAGGTGAGGACATATAAACCTTTGTATGCATTACTGCCTACAATACTCGGTTAATAAACATGGTACATGAAGTGGTAATACTTGGTTGGCATTGTATGCTATATGCATGTATGCTTGCTGTGTTGGTGTTCCTGTGTGTACCTGTATCTTAATGGTGATACTTGATGTGATATGTCTGATTATGTGAATCGTGTGCCTGTGTGATACGACATGCCAGTTGAGCATGATTTGTTTGTTATGATTAAATAATATGAGATATGATTCTGTGATTCGTGTGGTGATTTGGGGCTGGAGGCCCGGACTGGAAAATAAAATGTTAAATCCACTCATTCCTGGACAATCGTAATGTATGGCACATATAACTCATTAAGTATAACTGAGAACAATGTACAATAAAAATATACTACTGTGGGGCTGTTGACCGGTTGGTTCGAGCGGGAAGTGATACCCTTCGGGATTGCATGCGGGATAGCATGGTATATGCGATTTAGCATATGGGTCTGTGATGACCGGTTCTACCTCCCTCTTTCTCTATATCTATCTCTCTCACTCACTGATTGTATTGGGCCTTGCCCTGATTATATTGGGTTTATGCCCTGGTTGTCTCATGAGACGGGACCGAGCTCGACACACACAGTAGAGGGCCCTAATAAAATATTTAAACCTAATAACAACGGTAATAATATAAGTAATGATAAGTGATGGTCTGAAGTCTGATGATGACTTGTGTTGTGTATTGTGACTTGTTTGTGCACTGTGAATGCTATTGCTTAATGCCGGTGTATTTGTGGTTGATTTGTAGTTGCATACTATGGTTTATTTGTTTGTGGTGAGACAGTGCTTGGTCTCACCCCCTCACAGTCTTTACACAGGTTAGTTGATCGATGATCAGAAGAGCATAACAACAGGTGGCGGTGCTTTCCACCTTGGGTCGGATCCATAGGGTTCATTGCATGCTTGTTGCTATGTATTTTTGTCTTCCGCTGCGTACTTGATTCCTTTGTATTATTTATTATTTGATTAAATGTTGATCATGTTGTTTGATGATTTTCGTGTGCCGGGAATGATAAGGACAATTTAGTCATTTTATATTAAAATTCTACTTTATATTAATAAATTGGGACACGGGCGTTTCACTAGTACTGATATGTTTGCTTGAGTGTTGATTCTAACCCAAGAACTATGTCGGCTTTGAACCCGACTGAGGTACGTAGGATGTCTCTAGTGGTGGAGACGCAAGCCAATTTATTTCTTGCCCTTTTCTTCTCTTTAATTTCGATTTTTGTTTACTATTTTGATGCTTTGTTTGTTGCTGGAAATCTGGTTTACACACTTACACACATGCACCGAAGCATAATTATCGCTTAAATTCAGTATTATTTTGCCCAAGCATGGATGGGGTGCCTCACACCTTCCTATCCATGACGAACCCCCGAGTTCGGCAATCTTTGGTTAGCAATCTGGTTGCTTTGTGGGAATATGGAGTTATCTTTTGGTTTTTTCTGAGTTTTTCCATGCAAATAAAACTTGAGTGGCGACTCCATCGATCATAAGGTGAGAAGGCCGAGGGGACATTCGGTGGGACTCCATATTCTCACAATGATTAATTCGACTTGAGTGGCGACTCCATATTTCTTACATCCAGCCTCTTCCCACATTCCTTCCAACACTTCATCAAAACCCGGGTGTGATAACCAACAGTTTAAAAACCTAAAAGGTCGGATGCCCCAATTGATCCTTTTTTGCGCCAGGACCAAGGGGCAGTGATCCGACGCTCTCTTACTTCCGGCCTTCAGGGATAAGGAGGGGAATAGAGAAAAACATTCCGGGTCCACAAAAACCCGGTCAATTCTGCTAGCAGCCTGACAATTTCCCCATGTATACTTTCTTCCCTGTAAATCCATCTCACACAGCTCCATGATAGATACAAAATCAGCAAGTTCCTTAGCTCCCCGTAAGCACACTCTACCACTGCGTCTATCCTCCTTAGCCAAGGTTTCGTTAAAATCTCCTACAACCATCCAAGGCAGATTAATCCCCTGCATTAAAATTGTGAGCTCACCCCACAGTGCAATTCTTTCATCAACATTGGTCGGGCCATACACTCCACAAATCGCAATAGAACATCTCCCAAACACAGAACCAGTAACCACATTCCAATTCCTTCCTTGCTCTCTCCTCTCACAAACGAAAATTGTATCATCCCACAGCATTGCCAAGCCTCAAGAATTACCCTCGGCCTTAACTTCAACAAACTCAAAATGCCCACGCCCCCATACCCTCCCATATTCTGTATAACTCCAACCATGGCACCGAATGTCACAATGATTAATTCGATGCTGAAATGTTTGTTGTGGGTGTGATGATCTTATTGGTGTTGATGAACTGTTAGAACTACGTGGCTTTGACCCCAATCACACGGGTACATAGGTAGTCTTAAGTTGCCGATGGGATGCAAGCCAAATTTTGTTTTTTTTTTTGTATTGTGCCGTGTTGCTGTTGCTTTTGTGACGTAGCTGCTTGTGTCGTGTTATGATGTGAAGTAAGAACTACGTGAGCTTTGAACGCGGTGGCCGGGGTACGTAGGTGGTTTCTAGTGGTGGAAACTGAAGCTCAATTATATGTTTATTTTCTGTTTTGTCTTTTATTTTCATTTGTTGTTGTTGCATAAGGCATACTTTTAATCATCAATTGTACATGATTTTTCCCTAAACATGGATGGGTGCCTAATACCTTCCCATGTGTGACAAACCCCCAATTCCAACATCTCTGGTTCGCTATGACTTGTTGCCTTATGAAGTTGTTGATGCTTAAGTAAGGATTTTCCCTGAATTGTGCCCTGCAATAAAATTCGAATAGCGACTCCATTGATGTTGGATTGGCCCAAAGAGGAAGGTGTAAGAATAAGGTGAGAGGCCAATTAATTTTGGTCAGGTACTCACAGTTGGCTACTCACTAGGGATATAGAGGGCTCAAGAAATTTTGTGCAATTGTTGTATTATTGTATGCTCTTTTTGTTTGTCAGGTGCCTGCCTTGCATTCATGAGTTATGTGTGAAGCTTCTACCTTAAGAGGGTAAAGGGATCCGAGTTCATTATATACCGTCCTACGGGTTTAATGGCTTGAGCGAACCTATTTCTCGGCGCTTAGCAATGATAGGGATTAATAGGCCCTCGACCTCACGGGACGTCCTACGTCACATGTGGGGTAGGCCAATCTATCCTTTAGAGGTGGTCCTTTGGCCCCCAACCAGCTGCATACCCTGAGCATCTAATGCATAATGAATCAATACATAGTACGTGTATATGTGTGTTTGTTGTAGATGCAAGTATATGTAAATAGTGTGCTTTTGCATTGATAAACCCAAAAAATCCAAAATATTAGATTAGAGTGTAGTCCAAAAAATTTCCGCCGTGCCAACTTTCCGTAGGGTGGAATATTGTGTAGTGTGAATTGATGAGTCTAGTGAACACACTCTAGGGATGTAAACCTTTCACCAACTCTTTGGTGGTTAATTTTTAGATAAGTTCAAAGTTAGCATGCTCTAACCTTCGATGCCACAATGTAGGAGATTCTATTCTTGCACTTAAACACTTGAGCTCAAGGTTAGAAACATCATTCAAAGATGTAGAATAAACATTACCTTTTCTGGTTCCTGTAAAAACCATATGGTTTCCATCTTCTGAACATACTAAGCATTAGGAGCATTAAAAGTTACCATATTCTCCTTGTCACACAGCTGACTAACATTTAACAGATTATACTTAAGATTGTCAACAAGTAAGACATGCTCAATAGAAGGGTTGGAATCAATGTTACCAAAGCCAAGGATTTGTCTTTTAGATTTGTCACCAAAAGTTACCTTTCCTCGGCTCTTTTTAGTTAAGGGATGAGAACATGGATGATTCACAAGCTATGTGCCTTGAACACCCACTGCCTAGGATCCATTCATCCCTAAAAACTTGTCAAAAAGATCAAGTTTTACGTACCCAAACTACTTTCGATCCTTTTGGGTTAGATCTGGTTTCTTTCAAAATCCACACATGTTGCACATGAAAATTCTTCTTTTTTTACATACATGTTCTAATGCCATGACCATCTTTACCACAATAATGACATGTAATATGAGGTACATCAAAGCCATGTGAATGCACATGCATGTTCCTCCTCGTTGGGTGTGCATACAACTTCTTTCTAGGTTTACATGGCATGCTTGAACCAGCTTCACAAATTGCACAGGATTTAAACCAAACACTTTTTGGTATACTCATCGTGGATAAGGAATAAAAACGTGGCTTACAGAAACGATTGGATCATCTTCTAAATCTGATATACACGGAAATCACTTGAAGAGTTCTCTTGTACAATTTAGGAGTTGTGGGAAGAATTCATATAGTAAGAGAAAATTGTTGAACAGTGTGTATCGTTATAATGATCGTTTCTTCTTTTCTAATTCATCATAAGCACTTTGCAAGACAAGTTTTTCACTTTTCAGAATTTCACAAAACTCAAAGCATCAAAGTGAGCATGATCAAATTTTTCACAAGCATTTTTATAAGCTTCAGCATCATACTCAAGTATATCGATTCGTTTCTTGTATACTTTATTTTTTTCAAGAACTTACTTATAACTATCATACATTTCACAAAAAGCATCTTGAATTTCTTCCATATTAAATTCAGTAGAGTCATTTACCTCAGATTCTCCATGAGCCATGAAATATAGATTTGTTGCCTCCCCCATGTCTGAATCACTTGAAGAATTCGAGTTATCAAGCAGTCATAACCTTCTTTCCTTTCGTTCTGGAAGAATCATATATACTTTACTTTTGGTATGGGCAGTCAGACTTGATATGCCCTGGTCGATTGCATTTAAAACATACCTAAGGATCCTTCTTGGATTCATCTATCTTTGCTCCCTTAGGATTTCTCACTTTGGATTGTTTCTTCATTTTGAGATATCTTGTAACCTTCTTAGAAAGGAGGACTATATTGGAATCGTCTTCTCATCACTTGGTTCCTACATTTGCAAGGCTACATCTTTCGTCTTAGGCTTCTTTTGTTCAAGCTTTGAGCCATGGACAATTAGCTTGCCAATCAACTCACCACAAGAAAGAGTGTTCAAGTTTTGAGCTTCTTTAATGGCAGTAACCTTAGGCTCTGTCACGCCCCATCTTAACGTGACCGGCCAGGTGCCTTGTACATTACTAAGCATGTCACAGGGCACCCAAAGGCCTACGTCAAATGTTGGGCAGAAGTTAGCCCGACGGGCACCTAACCCAAACCGCAGCAAAACATCCAGACTTAGCATCATATGATAAGGTACAGAATCAACCATACAACAACCACACTATATTATACATCTGATCTGTACATTAAGCGGGGCACTAGGTGAGTTGTTTCAGCCAATTATTCTCAATTTACAAGTAGTTTTGGCCAAGTACCCATCAACTAACAAAGCACGCCTCTCAGGCCTTCCCTCACCAAGCTAATCAGCTCCTTGCCCTGAAACAAAGGGGTGGAAAGAGGGGGGTGAGTCCACTGACTCAATAAGCCGGTGACCACACAAGTAACAGCAACGACACACACAAGCAGCCATAACACCCAACAGCTAAACATCAATGCACCGTGATCAGCCCACGGGTAAGCTATCGTGATGATGTACTAAGCCTACCTGAATGGTCTGGTAGCTCTGCCAACAATGTTACTCCTTAGCCCACAGCCACGGGAAGTGCTCGTGACTTGCTACCAAACNTAAATTTGGTTTGTGAAAAACCATATGAGTAGCACCTATTCCTTATTTTTGCACCGAATGTCTTTGCTAACCTAGTAGAAGATTTAGACTATATGTGCCTTTAGTGAACTTCTCAAGAGAACATGTTAAATCCTCAACACCCTTCTTAAGTATATCATTCTCTTTTAACAACTTGTCACACATAGCAATATTACTAGCAATCTTCTTTTCTAATTCATCATAAGCACTTTGCAAGACAAGTTTTTCACTTTTCAGAATTTCACAAAACTCAAAGCATCAAAGTGAGCATGATCAAATTTTTCACAAGCATTTTTATAAGCTTCAGCATCATACTCAAGTATATCGATTCGTTTCTTGTATACTTTATTTTTTTCAAGAACTTACTTATAACTATCATACATTTCACAAAAAGCATCTTGAATTTTTTCCATATTAAATTCAGTAGAGTCATTTACCTCAGATTCTCCATGAGCCATGAAATATAGATTTGTTGCCTCCCCCATGTCTGAATCACTTGAAGAATTCGAGTTATCAAGCAGTCATAACCTTCTTTCCTTTCGTTCTGGAAGAATCATATATACTTTACTTTTGGTATGGGCAGTCAGACTTGATATGCCCTGGTCGATTGCATTTAAAACATACCTAAGGATCCTTCTTGGATTCATCTATCTTTGCTCCCTTAGGATTTCTCACTTTGGATAGTTTCTTCATTTTGAGATATCTTGTAACCTTCTTAGAAAGGAGGACTATATTGGAATCATCTTCTCATCACTTGGTTCCTACATTTGCAAGGCTACATCTTTCGTCTTAGGCTCCTTTTGTTCAAGCTTTGAGCCATGGACAATTAGCTTGCCAATCAACTCACCACAAGCAAGAGTGTTCAAGTTTTGAGCTTCTTTAATGGTAGTAACCTTAGGCTCTGTCACGCCCCATCTTAACGTGACCGGCCAGGTGCCTTGTACATTACTAAGCATGTCACAGGGCACCCAAAGGCCTACGTCAAATGTTGGGCAGAAGTTAGCCCGACGGGCACCTAACCCAAACCGCAGCAAAACATCCAGACTTAGCATCATATGATAAGGTACAGAATCAACCATACAACAACCACACTATATTATACATCTGGTCTGTACATTAAGCGGGGCACTAGGTGAGTTGTTTCAGCCAATTATTCTCAATTTACAAGTAGTTTTGGCCAAGTACCCATCAACTAACAAAGCACGCCTCTCAGGCCTTCCCTCACCAAGCTAATCAGCTCCTTGCCCTGAAACAAAGGGGTGGAAAGAGGGGGGTGAGTCCACTGACTCAATAAGGCGGTGACCACACAAGTAACAGCAACGACACACACAAGCAGCCATAACACCCAACAGCTAAACATCAATGCACCGTGATCAGCCCACGGGTAAGCTATCGTGATGATGTACTAAGCCTACCTGAATGGTCTGGTAGCTCTGCCAACAATGTTACTCCTTAGCCCACAGCCACGGGAAGTGCTCGTGACTTGCTACCAAAC
>JAKUCV010001012.1:0-15686 GCA_028386065.3 Turnera subulata | reverse complement strand
GGGAAGAGTGGACGTTCAAGCACAATATGTTTTTCCATGAAATGAAAACAGACGATGCTGAGTTGAAAGAAGAATTATCATATGACCAGGGCCCTGATGTGAAGATTTTGGCTTTGGACCCAAATTATGAAGATACGGTGTATCTTATTCAAAAGCGCACCAGAAGAAACCCAAGACCAGTTTTCTCATGCAATTTGCGCACAAAAAGAGTTGAACTATTTGATACCATAACATTAACAGAGTCTAGTCACTCTCCTCACAATATCTTTCAGTTTGGAGTACCAGATTGGCCTGCTCGAGTTCCCGTCCTCCCATCAAATGTTCCATAAACTTTTGAAGGTGAATTAATTTCCTACATGGTAGGATTGAGTTTTTTCTCCTGTTGTTTGCCTACTTCTTTAGCTAGGTTCATGACTCTTTATCAACGGTTTAGGATTCTTAATGAGATCTCTTTGGAAGAAATGGAGACCGATGATGATTCTTTGTACGTACGTATGAGGTGACAATTTTAGCTTTGGATCCAAACGATGAACATATACGGTCTACTTTTATTCAAATTGTCTAATTCTCAAAGAATGGTTGATTTATAATGGGTTGTGCAGTGGATGACTTTAGCTAGCTATATCTCTCTATTAGTCTTAACCATGTTTTGGTTCATCTACTGCTTTAGTCAGAGTTCATTGGCAAAGACAGAAACGCTAAAAGAAATAGTCAGCGATTAAATGAATGATGCCAGAACAGGGTATACAACCCAAAACAGAGCAGACTAGGCCAGAATACAGTTTAAAGCTAAAGAAAACTATCAACAAAATCTAATGTGCCAGAAATTGTACCACAGACTAGTGTCGAAACACTGAAATCTGAAGAAACCTACACAAATTCTAATGTGCCAGAAATAAAGAACTAGGCTTCAGAGGTCGAACCACATAATCTGAGCTTAAGATCAGCACAAATACTATATGTAGAACAATGGACATGAGTAAATATCAGCTATCACGCACGCAATATACGACAGAAACGAGCAGTCCAAGACCAGTTTTCTCATGCAATCGTCCAATGTTCTAATGCTTTGGAACCTCATGGAAGATTTCTCTCTGGAAAATTGAAACTGTCTGTTGGTAATGGCCTGCGTTGTAAATTTTGGTATGATCCATGGTTATCCTCTATTCCTTTGATGTCTTCCTTCCCCAGACTCTTCTATATGGCCTCGGACAAAGAACTTTGTGTCAAAGAAGCCTTTACTCTGATCAATGGTTCGTCCTGGAGGTGTTCTCCATTTACGTGGGAACTCAATCAGATCTCTTCACTACAAAGGCTCCTAGTCGGTATTTCTTTCAGTACATCCGCATCAGATCTCTGGAAGTGGACAGACTCGGCCGATGGATCATTTTTTGTGAAATCTGGTTGCAATACTCTTTACCTCTCCACACTCCACCCTTCTAATATTCCTTTAGTGTGGCTCTCAACTGCGCCCCCAAAAGTTGAGTGTTTCACTTGGTTGGTTCTTAATAATGGCATTTGTTAGAGTAATAAATCCAAAACCGGTCTTGGGGCCTCAACCATCAGCTTAAGCTTTTGGTTGAGATGGTCACTTGACATGGTAGCGGAGCCATAATGACCAAACGGTCGCATGTTCGAATCCTCACGCCTCCCTCCTTGTTGAATTAAAAAGCACAAGGTATGGACGGGCCTGTGCAAGTTTCAAGCCCTTTGGGCTTGCTTCTGCATCTTCGTATTCTAGAGTCATCCAATGCTCTCTGCCCCTTCTGCTCCCTTTCCATTGAGACAATCCATCATCTTTTCATCCATTGTCGGTGTACTTGGGCTCTTTGGCCACACTGTGGTCGATTTGGTTGGCACGTAACAGCTTAATCTTTTGCAACAAGGAAGTTGACTGGGAACGCCTATTTGATATAATTTTGGGCCAAACATCCATCTTTTTCTCTCCAACTTGCTGATCTTCTTAGTTCTGCTGACTCCATTAAGTGTTGGAAGGGTCCTAAGTGTTCTCTATCATTTACATAACCATGTAGCTCTTCTCTTAATTTATAGCCTTCTTGGCTTGTACATTCTGTATTCCACCTTCTTCATCAATAAATCTTCACCATCGTTTACATCAAAAAAAAAAAAGTATCATTCTTCTACAAATGAGTTCGTGCTCACAGAAATTCAGAATCCAAACTCCATCCAGTTTTGGAAACACGGCAAAACGAGAGTAAACGAGGCTCAATAAGAGCAGAAAAAGGGGAACAAAAAAAATTTTGATTCCAACTTTTTCCAGTATTGATTGCAAAGCAGGAGTGAGGCAGTGGATAGTATTGATTGCACAGCAGACATGATATATCGGATAGTATTCCTCAGCCAATATCAAGGAGCCAACCAATCTAAAATTTCAAGTCATACAAAAGCTGTGCTTCCCTACAAAACTAGCAGACCAAAACAAATTTTGCCAGAGATTTTCTCCCTTACAATGAAACTAATTAATTGGCCCCTAGTGGGAAAACTGCAGGAACATCTGTAGGCCCCTAGTACGAGATGATTATTTTTCTCTTACAACGAAACTATCAGCAACATATAAAAGATAAAAGAAGATGCTAGACACTTTAGAAGAATAATTAATAAAAATATAATTAATTAATGATAATGTAATAATACAACGTAACTAAATAAGCTAATATAATTTTAATTATATTTTAATATATTATTAATCACATGGAGGTATGGCATCCACATGATCTAGATTTCGGCTTCCTAATCATAAGCTACAACTTAAGAGGCAAGTATTTTTCACAGAATATATTTACTTGGGATGGCATTTTGTTTTTGAAGAACAATTATGGAGCATATGGAATCGTAGCGTACAATCCTTCTGAGCCAAAGAGATGCCATATTGTTAATACCCCTTGTGATCCACGAGGAAGATACGCTAATGACGCTGTTTTCGGAGAGTGCAAGGGGTCTTTCCGGTTGCTGCAACATTTTTACCATGATCGGGGCCAACTTGGATTTTCCAGGATTTGGGAATTAACAGACTACGAAAAAGGAGAATGGAGGTTGCTTAGTGAGATCCTTTTCAGAGATATGACCCTCAGGTGAGAATTTTGGCTTTAGACTCCAACGATGAGCATACGGTCTACTTTTATCATGAAGACGACCGATATTATGAGATAGTGCGCAGAGAGCACCAGTTCCTGTTCTCCCACCAAATGCTTCATAATCTTTTGAAGGTTAATTTCCTATCTTATGGGATTAATTTTTTCTTTAGTTGTTTAGTGTATGATATGAAATCCTCTTATCCCCGATGGTCTTCCTCAGACTCCTGGCCGGCCAATAGCAGCCTATTATAGCCTACTGACAGATAGCAGGTTGCTTCCAATTGCATAAACAATTTTAAACTGAATTGCTACTTTATTGTTGTTATTGAGAGAATTGTTCTCCTCTGCTCCCTGTTAGGTATGTGGGTTGAATGTTTTTTTGTCGAAAAAAAGTTAGGCACCGCCACCGCTTTTTGTCAAGGAAAAGAAAAAAAAAAAGGTCAAGATTGGCAGGCAAATTTTTCAAAGAGGTTGGGCACTATCTGTAGCAAATATTGAAAATGGAAGAAAAAAAAGTGAAATTTAATTGTCTATATAAAGACTGCTAGTTTCATTTGAAAGACACACAACACAACTCAAGAGTGAAGGAGTGTGTGGAGTCTAGAGAAGAGAAGAAAGTGAGAGGAAAAGTGAGAGAGAGAGAAAAAAAATTTAGTCCCTCTATTTTTAAGAAAAAGAAGTTTAGTCCTTCTAATTTTCAGAAGTGACAAAACAGTTCCTCTTATTTAGTGAGTGACAAAATAGTGAGAAAATACTTTTGGGGTATTTTTGGGAAAACACTTGTGTGGGTAGATTTTATTGAGAGGTTCTTTTGTACTAATATTTTATATGAGTGGAAATTTTGAAGTCTGTGGACGTAGGCAAGATTAAGGCCGAACCACGTTAAATTCTTTGTGTCTCTTTTATTTTCGCAAATCTTTTGCAGTTTTTCCCAACAACTGGTAGCGGAGCATAGGTTCGATATGTAAGTAACCGAGCATGCAAACATTGACAATCAAAATGCGGCGGAAAGCCCCGGTACTCATGTAGGATCCAAGTGAAGCCAACTAAACCGAATAACAAAAATTCGTACCTGAATCGGTTGAGATCTTTCACCCAACTGTTGTGCCGAATCAGCTAGAGCCGGACAGAAATCCCACCCCTCTACGGTATCCACACGAACCGTCGATCTCTAGTTGAAAACTTCTCATGATCTCCAACCCGACCACTCCCGAACCGTGGTGCTAGCTACGGATTTCCACGAGCTATGTGTGTTTTGTGTTCTTCTTCCTATCTCAAAGAAGGAAGAGGGTGAGTGTGTATTCTTCAAGCTCTGAAAATTCAGACTCAAGAGAGAGAGGGATCAAGAGTAATCTAATTACTCAACCCCATTAGTGTATAGAATAGTGGAGTTAATGGCCAACATAGTGGCCCATCAGCCAACATGATTAAGACACCATCATAATGTAGTCTAATCATGTCTCCACTAAGCTCAATGGGATTACACATCACAACACTCAAGTTTGGTTCAATAATTCTGACAATTAGTGAACCAAACCAGCCCAAAACGATCCTGGTCCAACCACGGCTGATCGAACCATGGTCCAACCACAGTTCAACCACCTGCTCGAATCAACAGTTCTATGTTTGTGACCCTGTAGGCACTTGTAACGTTTGGCAATAATCGTAAAATCTCATTTTACAATTATATGCAAAGAGCGGTGTCTAGCAATACATCATTGCTACCCAAACGACAAGATCAGTACTGATTCAAAATGCCTCGGAAACATGTCATCGTCCTTTCGTCCCATTATCAAGATTAAACACGAGACATGGAAAACGTCAATCTCGTATATGTTTAATCTTAGTTTCTTGATCCCCGAGTTAACTGTGTAAAACGGATACTCATGATATCACCATATCACATAATCCGAGCGTGGCCACGCATTTAACAGTTCAACTCTATCAAGAGGCCATCTGATAATATACCCGTTATATGGGTTGCACGAATCGCATCTCGATCAATCAAAACCCACTACACATTATATCATATACACAACGATTACCCTTAAGTCCACTCAGTTACGAATGACCAGGAATAATATCAAAGTATACGACTCGTATGTTGGGAACCTTGATGATCTCAGGTCTAAGGACAATACATATAAGAACCACTAATGACAATCATATAACGTTCCATGTAGGGTTCTTATGTGGGTCGGTCCAGTCCACAAGTTCTCTAACTTGTACCCGTATGTAGAATTCATATCTCATATAATTCTCAACATACGCTAGTTTTAATTTATTATTACAACCCATCCATAATAATAATCGACTAGGGACATTTAAGAATATATCAAATATATTCTAGGGTTATAAATATGTGCAAGCGTTTATCTCATAAACATATTTATTGGAACAACCTTAATGTATATACATGACTATATACGATCATCCATTGATTGGCTTTTGGGCACATTACTAACACGATAAAGGTTCGCGATGGCAGTTTCAGGCACAAAGTTTGAGGTGGAGCAGTTTGATGGCAAAAAGAATTTTAGTCTCTGGCAAAGCAACGTTAAAGATTTGTTGGTACAGCAAGGATTGATAAAAATGCTCTCTGGCAAAGAGAAGAAGCCAACGGCGATGAAGGGTGAAGATTGGGAGGAGCTCGAGCAGCGAGCTATCAGTACCATCAGATTGACTCTTGCGCCAGACGTGAAGTACAGTGTCATAGACGAGACAAGTTCGGTGGAGCTGTTGAAGAAATTGGAAGATATCTACTTCTCGAAGTCATCCACATATCGATTGTTCGTGAAGAAGGAGTTGTACCTATTGAAGATGCAGCTAGGTACACATGTAGTGGATCACATCAATCGATTTATTAAATTGATTAAGGAGTTGGCTAGCATTGATGTGACCTGTGAAGAAGAGGATAAGGCCCTGATGTTGTTGATGTCTCTTCCACATTCATATGATAATTTGAGGAATTCATTGTGTGATGGGAAGCAGACTCTTTCAGTTGCAGATGTGACAACAGTACTAATGGAGAATTTCAAGTTGAACCAGTCTAGTAGCGATACAGGTGAAGATATCGCTGTAGCAGAAGTTAACCGTGGCAGGGGACAATCACGGTCTAACAGATTTGGAAAAAATTCTAGATCTGGTTTGAGAGGAAGAACAGATTATAGTGATAAGGAGTGCTACTATTGTCACAAGAAGGGCCATATCCAATTTTATTGTGAGCAGATGAAGAAGGATATGGAAGAACTGAAGAACAATCGCAAAAAGCCTGGCGAGTCTGCGATTATTGAAGATGACTCTGATGGTGTTTTTTTCTTGGTACAAGAAAGTAAAGGTGATCAGATTGATGATTTATGGATTTTAGATTCTGCCTGTTCATTTTATATTTGTGCAAATAAGGAGTGGTTTAGTAGTTACAAGCCTTGCAGTGAGGGAGAATCAGTAGTTCTGGCAGATAACCATGAATTTAAAATTCATGGTATTGGTAGTGTGAAGATAAAGATGCATGATGGTTTTGTGAAGACATTTGGTGATGTGAGGCACGTGCCGGAGCTTGGAAGAATTTAATTTCCCTTGGTAGACTTGATTCGAGAGGATGTAGCTTTTCTTCTCGAGGTGGAGTTTTGAAGGTTACAAAAGGCGCCTTGGAAATTATGAAGGGGAAATTGATGGAGAAGAACCTTTATAGGTTAATTGGTAATGTAGTGAAGAGCAATACAAAGATTGAGGGTTATACAGTATCAGGCAGAAAGCAGAACATTGTTGCATCCAACAAGAGAAATGTTAGCTTTGCAATAATGACTAGTAGCAGTGAAGGTAGCCATACATCAGCATGTAGAACACTGAAGCAGAAATGGGTCAAGAAGACAGATGTTATGAAGAACGTCAAGTGCAATTCAGCCCAAGGTGGAGATTGTTAGGTATGTGGGCAGAATGCTTTTTGGTCAAAAAAAAGTTAGGCACCGGCACCGCTTTTTGTCAAGGAGAAAAGAAGAAGAAAGGTCAAGGTTGGCAGGCAAATTTTTCAAAGAGGTTAGGCACTGTCTGTAGCAAATATTGAAAATGGAAGAAAAAAAGTGAAACTTAATTGCATATATAAATGCTGCTAGTTTCATTTGAAAGACACACAACACAACTCAAGAGTGAAGAAGTGTGTCGAGTGTAGAGAAGAGAAGAAAGTGAGAGGGAAAGAGAGAGGGAGAGAGAAAGAAAATTTAGTCCCTCTATTTTTAGGAAAAAGAAGTTTAGTCCTTCTCAATTTTAGAAGTGACAAAACAGTCCCTCTTATTCAGTGAGTGACAAAATAGTGAGAAAATACTTTTGGGGTATTTTTGGAGAAACACTTTTGTGGGTAGATTTTATTGAGATGTTCTTTTGTACTAATATTTTATATTAGTGGAAGTTTTGAAGTAGGTGGACGTAGGCAAGATTAAGGCCGGACCACGTTAAATTCTTTGTGTCTCTTTTATTTTCGCGAATCTTTTGCAGTTTTTCCCAACACTCCCGTGAAAAAAAGTTCAAGGAGTGATAGAACTGGAATAGCGATTAATGGTAGCAAATGATTTACAAGTATGGTGACTCTGATCAGAACTGGATTAGTCGGGTTAAAGCTTCGCATACCAGAAGAAAAGCCAAAAAATTTACAAGTATAATTATGGGAGAAGAATGGGGAGTAAATGTAAAATAGGGATTTGTAGAAGAAGGGGAGTAACATTTCTTCATTAACTGTGGAGGGCATATTACCAGAAGTTCTTACCAACCATACGGTGATACTAACGTTTCAACATATGATGAGGGTCTAGGCCAATAACAATAATATGTTTTGACTCCAAGGCAATGCATTTTGCAAACCTTATTCTCCAAATTGAACCTCAGCACTTTGTGGGTGTCTGTGATCATCACTATTTCCCCTTTGTTCATCTTACAAATCGGAACCCTGTAGAAGTAATTTGGTGCAAGAGATGAGGCAGTAAAAACTAATTTGGTCCAAGAAGCACCATTGCCATACTCTTTCATTGACCATATCTTATAGCCATAACAATTTCCATTTGCATCATGTACATGAACAACGAAAACAAGGCAACCATCCAAAACAAACAGTGGAAAAGGATGATAACCGTAACCATAAGGAAAAGGGATGTTCTTGAATTCTTCACTTAGTACATCGAAAGCAATAATTATGTGATTATTGTCGTCAACAACACCTTTGGCACGTACTGCCCAATGCATGGCTCGATTTATTGTTATCCCGGTTGCTGGCCAACAGTAGAATCAAAATTGATACAAGCCCTAATACCATTGCACCAGACGTTAGTTTTCAAAGAAAAAACCTTGATCTCAGCCTTTTGATAAAACACAGAACTAACAGGTAAGGTCCGTATTTGTTTATAGTCATCGGTGCATGCGTCATAAGCAAACCCGTAAATAACATGGCAAAGAGACCTCACCTTACTAATAAAACAGGGCAATTCTCGATATTCTCTTGTTAAAGGGTTCCACAACACCGGGAGCATACTTGTTCTTCCTCCAAAATTATGGCTAACAACCATCCATAACAATCCATCGCATGACCCTACAATGTGCTCCACTTGATCGACATGATGCTTGCCCTCTTTTAGTGGAGGTAACCAAAGCCTACGTGATTCCCTAAGGCAGCCATTGTTGATGATGTTATTGACCAGAGATCCATCTTCATCATCTTCTAGGTATTTGGCAGGCCACGAGTATTTTGCATGCATGGAATCGGGACTAATGCCTTTTTTGGTATCTGTGTTGCTCTTGATTATCACAATTCATACTGGTGTTAGAATTTGATCACATTTCATCCCTCAATCAAACTGGATTTGCCTAATTTGGTTGTTTTGACTATTTTACTACTAAAATCCTGCTGCCTGGCTTCTTTAGGCCTAGGGTTTGTACTAATTACTTATACCAATCTCAAGTGTATCATGGATATTGGGCCTAGTTTAATGTACATCTGGGTTAAAAGTCAATACAACATCACTATTCAACCGATTAACTATAATCCAATTGCATACGTACCAAAAAAAACTATATTCTAATTAACTATAATCTAATAACTCTCTTTGCTCATCAGTTTGGATTTCTTTCAAACTGAGGAGCAAGTTCCTTGTCCAGATCCATTGTAGAAGATCCATTGTAGAAGATAGGCAAGTTCTATTACACTCACTGATGTGCACCTTGGGAATTTTTATTTCGTTGAGAGTCTAATTTCCTATCTCTGTGATCAAAGTAAACTGTGCATGGATCATAAGCAAACCCGTAAATAGCATCGAGAGGAGACCTGACTAAGGCTAGGCAATTCTCGATGTTCTCTTATCAAAGGATTCCATAAGAGGTGGAGTGTGCTTTTCACTCTCTTGTGAAAGGGATTCACAACCATCCATAACACTTCGTTGCATGACCCTACTAACGTATAATGTTCGTCCATCGTTTTAAGTGGAGGTAGCCAAAGACTACGTGATTCCCTGAGGCAGTTATTGTTGATGATGTTATTGACCAGGGATCCATCTTCATCATCTTCTAGGATGAAGATGAAACCGTAATCCCTTCCATAGAATAGGTATTTAGGGTTATTATTATTGGAGGAGGCGTGGCTGGCACTAGAGATTAGATCACTAAATACTTTTGATACAGACTTGAAACGTATAATAAGCTTGCCTGGAATTCTATAAAGAATATCCTCAATCACATCCAACGGGAATTCATGATGCTGCCTGGCTGCTTTATTCATTGTTCTTCAGCTCCACCTTCAACCTATCTTGCGCTTATCCCAAGACTCGAGAGTGCTGCACACTAGGGTTTCAATCCCTCAATGGTTGAAATAAGTACTTTTCTGAGAATCGAGTGCTATAGCTCATAATTACCCCTAGGGTTGTATCGTGGATATT
Source organism: Turnera subulata (assembly GCA_028386065.3). Taxonomy (NCBI): domain Eukaryota; kingdom Viridiplantae; phylum Streptophyta; class Magnoliopsida; order Malpighiales; family Passifloraceae; genus Turnera; species Turnera subulata. The sequence goes on along the minus strand of JAKUCV010001012.1, from coordinate 5,677 downwards.
CGGCCTAGTATAATATATATCTGGGTTAATACTCTATTATTCAACCGATTAACTATAATCTAATTACGTACCAAAAAAAACCTATAATCTAATTAATGATTTGGCTTAAACCCTTCCTGCTCTATCTTTCGAGCGTAGCCTTTTATTGAAGGCTTTATCACTCCCGTCTCTACCCAAATTGATAAAGCACAACGACGAAAACAAAAAGAAATTAATTACTCTAGAATCTCCACATTGGCTAGGACAAATTTAGTTTCTTAACGTAGCACACCACGTTTTTCACGAAAAAAAGCTCTTTGAGAGTAAAAGGAAAAAGCTTGTTGTATTGAAAATGTCGTCCAGGATCCAGAAGCAGCATGCAGAGTTTGAGAAACGACCCAAAATCATCATCAAGTGCGTAGGGAGGGGAGTTTTAGCAGCAGATATGGGAAACCTCTTTATTTCTCCAGATGGTCTAGGAAGAAAGTCCAGGAGGGTATCGACAGCGGTCGTAGTACAACCTTGTATGTGGAAAACATTCCTGCGGATTGGCTCCCTGATTGGACATTCTTCGGGCAGTTTCGAAGTTTGGAGTTGTCCTTGATGTCTATATCCTTGGGAAACTCAACTCCAACATGATACGTTTTGGCTTCGTGAGGGTCGAGAACGTTGGTAATATCAAAGCTCTCATGGGGAAATTGAACTCTATTAGGACTGACCAATGGTGTTTGAAAGTAAACGTTGCAAGGGGTAGAGCAGTGAAGAGGGGTGCTGAGAAGAAGGAAAGGGTGAGTAGGGAAGGCGCTAAAGATGTAAAGGGCAGTGGAAAGGTCAAAGAGGGTGTGTCCTTCGCTCAGATGGTGGGGGTGATCCCTTCGGTTAAGGAGAAATCGTTCGAGGCAAAGACTGAGAATAAAGTCAGTATCAGTTTTAAACCCAAAGCAGATTGTATTGAAAGTTTGAAGGTCTGCGCTTTCGGCACTGTTAAAGATGGTGTTAGTCTGATGGACGTGGTAGGTACATTCAAGGAAAAAATGAAGGTGGTTGTGGACGTCAAAGCATTGGGAGAGAGGTATGTGTTGATTGCATTTGTGTCCAGAGCTGATATGTTGGCTGCGGTAGAGTGCAGGGCTACTTGGATGAGTGAGATGTTTAAATTTCTGAAGGAGTGGACTAAAGGTGATCATGCCTCCCATCGTGTGTGTTGGTTAAATGTTTACGGTACCCCACCTGAAGCGTGGTGCCCGTCCTTTTTCAGGCATATTGCCACTTATGTTGGGGAGTTCCTTTAGCTTCATAATGATATAATGAGTAGTAACTGTCTGGAAATGGCGAGAGTGCAAATTCTAACGACGTTCAAAGAACCCATCTCTAGATCCTTCAAGGTGAGTATTGATAGCAGGGCTTACGACGTGCTTGTTGTTGAGGTCCAGCCCAGTAGCCATTGCAGTAGTGTCGTGACGGATACCATCAACATTCTGGGCAGTCCTATGGCGAGCGACCGTTTCATGGCGTCTTCATCGTCCAATAAGGGTACGCCCGGGCGCGGCGGCGATGATCACTAGGGTGCCGCGGATGGGTGGTGCAAAAAGCACATGGAAGAAGACGATCCTCATCAGTCCCAAGACCCTTTCATGGGAACTGTAAGACTTCTTGAAAAACGAAAAGGGGCTGATAAGGGTATGACAGGTGGAAGGAGAAGAGGGAAACAATCGTCAAGCATGATCCCTTGTACCGAAGAAGCGGGCATGCAAAATTTGAAGGGATTGATAGCTAGTGGAACTGTGCAGTTGAATAAGGTGGCATAGATAGCTAAATGTAAACTATCTGCTGTGGGCCATACTACGAACAAGGTATGTAATGTTCAGGGTCAGGAATTGTGGGACGAGTGCTGTTGGGTTAATTTTATAGAAACACGGGCTGCGCTAGAACAAGAGAGGTGTTTGGACTTGTCCGTTTTCGAACCAATAAGCCCAGTTGTAAGGAGCTGGCCCAAGAGTAGTGAGACTATCAAGATGCCAGTGGAAAATAACTCGGTGGGCAGCCCGTTACCGATCCAAAAGGATGCTATAACCTCCGAGGTGTCCATTCTCGCCACGTTGCCGTTGCAAAATAGAAGTGAAGAGGAGGTTTTGAGGAGCATTGAGGATAGACTGGTGAGAATTCTAGAGAAAGAAGAGTTTAATAATAAGGAAAGTGAGAAACAGAAGGTGTATTTGTCCAACAGAGCTAACGCCTGGAGATCTTGTAGCTTTTCTAGCCATGAGAGTGATTGTTCGAAGAAATTATGTGGGGAGGTTCAGAACGAGTATTCCCATGAGGAGAGCACTGATTCATCAACTCTTAAATCCATTGAGGCTCGAAAGACTTTGGAGGTTAGGGAGGCTTTAGGATGGTGGGTTGGCGACAATCAAGACGCTGTAGAGCAAAGAATGGAGAATCTGATTGGTGAGGAGGCTTTAGACTGGGCTCGATCAAGGATTGATGCTTAAGAGCGTCAGTCACTATGGGTGTTAAGGTACGGTTTTTATGTTTTGTTGTATTTCTTGGAACTTAAGGGGTATAGGAACGACAAGGAAGAGGAAGCAGGTGAGGGAGCTGGTTGCAAAAATAAATGCAAATTTTGTGTTAATGTGTGAGACGAAATGCTCTGGATGGAGTCACGCAGAATATGCGAGGTGTTGGGGCAATGGGCAATTTGACTTTGTAGAACTCGCTGCTAATGGGAATTCTGGAGGACTCACCTTGATATGGGATACTTCATACTTCAACTGTATTCAATGGGAGAAAGGAGATAGTTGGATCATTGCTGAAGAGATCGCGGGTGGTAGGCAGAGCATCACCATTTGTGGAGTATATGGACCTGCATCTATTAAAGATAGAATCCGAGTTTGGAATGAGATTTTAGAGCAGAAGAGGCAGTTTGAATCCCCGTGGCTGGTTATAGGGGAATTTAATGAAGCTCTGGGCGCTGAGGATAGGCTGAGTGGAAGAGTGTCTAATAGGGGAGCCAAGGCTATGGGCGAGTTTATTCAATCTATGGCATTGTGCGAGGTTGATTTAAAAGGGAGATTATTCACTTGGGGGAAACTATAGAGCAGCAAGTAGAATTGATAGGGCTTATTTTGATCCAATTTGGATGTCTCTATTCCCGTCGATGTGCTTGACTACCGAAAGTAAAAGATCTTCAGATCATTGTCCGATCATCTTGGCATAAGAGTTTGTTAATTGGGGTGTAAAACCATTCAGGTTCCTTAACTGTTGGCTAATGCATCCTAATTTTGAAAAGGTGTTGAAGGATATGTGGTTCAAGACTTGTGAGAAGTTCCCTCGAAAATTCTGCCTCCTAAGAAGATTGGGTGTAGATAAACAGTTATTGAGGGAGTGGAATTCTGTTTGCTTTGATAATGTTGATAAGGAGTTGAGGAAGTTACAAGATAAGACTGATGAGTTTGATGTTTTGAATGATAGGAGGCCTTTATACGAGGATGAGATTGGGGTTGTCCGCAGGCTCAAGGCGGATTTGAAAGCTAGGAGTAGGTAAAAAGAGTGTTTATGGAGACAAAAGGCTCGTGTTACATGGCAGAAATTGGGGGATAGAAATACCAAATTCTTCCACGCAACGGCATGCAATGGGGAAGAAGGAATAGAATTCGAGAGGTTGTTGTAGGCGGAGGACTTTGCACGAACCTGCTGATATTAAAGGAGCTACAGTGGAGTTCTACACAGGTCTCTTTGAACCGGTGCCTTGTGATAGACCGAAGTGGGGTAATACCCCTATCAGTAGGATTTTGGAAGAGGATGCTGCAAGTTTGGAAGTTCCGTTTACTTTAGAGGAACTAAAAGGTGCCGTCTGGGAATGTGAATGTGATAAGGCACCCGGTCCGGACGGGTTTAGTTTTGCCTTCTACAAATCAGCTTGGGATCTTATAAGTGATGATTTACTTGACGTGATGAACGAGTTTTACCGATCAGGTTGCCTACCAAAAGGGGTTAATAGGGCATTCTTAACTCTTATCCCCAAGAAGCCCGATGCCATGGGATTTGATGAGTATATGCCCATTAGTTTAATACATGGGATCTATAAAATCATCGCCAAGACCTTAGCCCGAAGACTGAAAAGTAAGATGTCTTTAGCAACTGTCAATTTGCTTTTATTGAAGGCTAATCTATTATGGATTGCTTTCTTACAACAGCTGAGGTTGTAAATAATGTGAAGAAATATGAGGAAAAGGCTTTAATATGGAAACTTGATTTTAGGAAGTCATACGATTCGGTATCGTGGGAGTTTTTAATGGAGGTGATGGAAACAATGGGGTTTGGAGATAGGTGGAGAAAGTGGATATGGAATTGTGTGGCTTTTGCTAAACTGGCTGTCCTAATTAATGGATCACCATCCGAGGAATTCGTCACTTATAGGGGCTTGAAGCAAGGCGACCCCTTGTCCCCTTTTCTCTTCAATATTATGGCGGAGGTTCTTGCTGCCATGGTGTCGAAGGCTGTAGAAAGCGGTTCGGTTAAGGAGGTAATTGTTCGGCATACACCTATGTCTATCCTTCAATTTGCCGATGATACTGTGTTGTTCTCCACAGATGATGCTGCCTCCTTATTAAATTTGAAAAGATGCCTTAGATGTTTTGAGGTTATGTTAGGGCTGCGAATTAATTTTCATAAAAGCAGCCTTGTCGGGGTCAACATGCCCTCTAGTCGTGTGGATGTACTGGCAGGGATGTTGCATTGTAGAAAGGAGTGTTTACCAGTAAAGTACCTTGGTTTCCCTCTTGGACAAAATATGAGTCGCACTCGAGCCTGGGATCCGGTGGTGGAATTGATTATAACGAGGCTTGCATCTTGGAAAGGAAGATTCTTGTCTCTTGGAGCTAGAGTCACACTTATTTGGGCAGTCCTCAGCAATTTGCCATTATATTTTCTATCGGTGTTTAGGATTCCTGTCGCGGTGGCCAATAAGATTGTTGGTCTATAGAGAAAGTTTTTGTGGAGTGGTGTTGGGGACAAGCAGAAGTTGTGTTTAGTGGCTTGGGATAAAATTGCTAAACCAAGAAATAAAGGGGGGATGGGTTTTGATTCAATCCTGTCCAGGAACAAGTGTCTATTATTCAAGTGGATCTGACGGTTCGTTAATGAAAATACTCAAGGTTCGGATGGTTCTGGGTGGATGAGTATTGTAAGGAATGCGTATCAAAATTCGGGGAACGAGTCTTGGCCCTCTTTTTTTGATAGAAGATCATCATCTATGTGGAGAAATATTAGCAACTCTGGGGATAAGGGGAGTAATGGTAGTGTTGGATTTAATGAATTAGTCCGCATGGAAGTGGGAGATGGTAGGAGATGTAGTTTCTTGTTTGATAGGTGGTCTGAACAGGGTGGTTTAAAGGGACGTATCCAAGGTTATTTATGATAGCTCATAACCACTGCGTGTCTGTTCAGGACTCCTTCACTTGTGTGGGTGGTGTGTAGGAGTGGAATCCTAGGTGGAGAATGTAAGTTTCCGTAAGCAATATGACATTCATATACAAGCATAAAATGCAGCGGAAGCAATGGAAACTTAGCCAAGAACCACATGTGAAGCATATAAACCGTATAACAAAATTTCGTACCTTGTTCGGTTGAGGTCTTTCACCCAACTGCTGGAACGAATCATCTAGACCAAGACGAAGGCTGGAACGAATCAGTTAGA
>JAKUCV010001011.1:0-18209 GCA_028386065.3 Turnera subulata | reverse complement strand
AAAAAAAGCATTTTTTTACAGCAAGAAAATCTATAACCGATACACGTCGGCATCCATCCTGCAGCTAGTGTGGTAGCCTTGCCATACTACTCGTAACTATATACGTTACTGAATGGATCTAAGTTTATAGTACACTATAGACTATAAAAACTTTACGAGGATTGTCCTTTTGGTTTGCGCAATGCTCTCAACGTGACAGCTATGCCACCACCAACCACCAGGATCTGAACTAAGGAAGGAAACCTCCAACTATAAACTTAAGTGCAAGAGCTTATCGCAAACCCACCAATCACCATATAAAGCCTATCTCTTGGGCAAAGTAATAAGTCTACATATATATCCTGGTTGGTGCGTTTGGCTATAGTAATTAAAGCTTTTCTATGGGTATTATGGAGAAAGAACTGGAGGAGAGAAAGACAAGCGTTCATCAAGACAAAGAAGTTGATGAAGTGAAATGGGTTCACGATGCATCCGTGGATTATAGAGGAAGGGTACCTCTTCGAAGTTCAACTGGGGTCTGGAAAGCCGCTCTCTTTATCATCAGTAAGTACTCTTCTTTTTATGAAGCTGGTGTTTTAATTAAACATCAAAAAAGACTTGTGAAACATGTTCCAGCGGCGGTCAAAGCACGTTTCTGTTCTTTGACTGATTTTGTGAATGGCTTCTTCCATTTTGTTTCATTAAACTTGTTAAGTATTGATCAATTCTATGCGCGCGATCTATAGAATGAAAAATATAGAATTTAGTCGCCACCTATACGAGTAATGTAACAAAACTTTCTAACCATTCTAGGTGGTCATGTTTGATTAACTAGAGAAACTAGTAACTAAGCCAGTTGTTTTTGGTCAGAAAAAAAGCAAGTTGAAAAAGTTATGAGACAAACGCTGATAAAAAAAGTCGCATACTCATGTTAATCAAAAAAAAAAAAAAAGAGTTGCATACGAGTTAATTAATGAAGATCATATTACCCATAACCAGTTCTGATATTTAAGGACAGATATATAAAGTTTTGGAATGTACAGAAGTTTGTGCTTGCTGTTTTCAACACAGTTGTAAATGCTAGTATACTTGGATTCGTTTGTGGAGAAAAATACAGCCTAACTCTTTTTTAATCATATTTGTATATAGAGCTGAAGCATAAGATACAACTTTATTTTTCTTACTTACATTTTATATTGAGCTGTAAACACATAAGATACAACATTTTTTCCTAATTATATTGAAGAAAAACGATGACCGATGACCGACTAAGAAAAAGAACGGTTGATACTATCAAAACAATAAATGTTGATACTTCTTTTCCTCTTCATTTTTCTTATAAAAGAAAAAGAAGAAGAAAAACGATGACCGTCGGATGCCTCCTCTTCAAACAATCACTTTCCATCACTATTATACTTTTCTACTAACATGACTTTAGTAGAAAATAAAAGGGATCATGGCAACTAAATTTCGAACAACAAATTATGCTGCTAAAGATGTTAAGGCGAATTTTTATATAGTTCCCTGAAACATTATGCCTCCTATATGTTCATGTTGTCAACGTTTACGCTAAAGTGCTTATTCGAATATTAAAAAACCGCGGCAAATTATTAGGAATTTAACTCTTTTTTATTGGTACAAGACCAGCTTTTCTTTTTGTTACTTTATTGTCTGTCGCCCTTTGCTAAATATTAAGTTTAATTCTTGAGAATGAAAAAAGAATTCTTGGCCAGCCTTTACCCCTTCGTGGGAGCTTCCCGGGATGAAGGGATTAGTCACTGCGTACCCTAACTAGCTAGACCAAAAAAATATTGTTTAATTTTTTGGTACAAAGTATTAAGCTTTATTTGACAAGCTAGAACCATTAATGAAACTCATTAACGTTAGAAGAATATGACTTTCTCAAAAAATACTATTCCGGTGAGAATTGTGCCTTGCCACGTGCCTGTGACCTCCAACCAAATATATTGTCCATAGCATACAGAACCAAATATATGTCCTGCATTGAAATGTTCCTATGGCGCAGCAATTGAGTTCAGTGAGAGGCTTAGCTACTTTGGAATATCAACAAATCTCATTTCCTACCTGACCAAAGTGATGCACTACCGCAGCAAAGAATGTGAATAGCTGGGCAGGAGTGACAACAATCATGCCACTAATTGGCGGATTCCTGGCCGATGCCTACACTGGTCGATTTACAATGGTCCTACTATCATCAATCATTTATTTTATGGTATGCCATTCCCTGAGAAAATAAAATGAATAGTTAAATTACTAATTAATTACTTAAACCCACTAACACCCTCCTGCTATATATATATCTCTGTTTATTGGTTGGAAAAACTAGGGTCTGAGCCTCTTGACAATGTCTCAATTCATTCCTGGTCTAGAGCCATGTAACATAAAAAACTGTCAAAAGCCAAGAAAGGTACATGAAGTGGTATTTTTCCTAGCTATCTATTGCGTCTCACTTGGAACTGGAGGACACAAGCCTTGCCTACAGAGCTTTGGTGCTGACCAATTCGACGATGATCATCCTGAAGAAAGGAAGAAGAAGATGTCTTACTTCAATCTGTGGAACTTTGCACTTTCTTGCGGTCTCTTCCTTGGAGTAACAGTTATTGTTTACATTCAAGACAATGTGGGGTGGGGTGCAGGAAGCCTCATTCTCTCCATTGTAATGCTTTTAACCATCGCAACTTTCTTCATGGGTAGGCCTTATTATCGGTTCAGGTTACCTGAAGGTAGCCCCATAATTCCTATGCTGCAAGTTCTGGTAGCAGCCACTAGGAAGAGAAAGTTACCACATCCTCCAAGTCCTATTCTTCTATACGAAGTTCCTCTGTCATTGAAGTCCCGAAGCAGACTTTTGGGTCACACAGACAGGCTCAGGTATGCAAATTTATGAATGTAGTATGCTTTTGTTGTAACTTTAATTATTAGTACTAATTAATCTTCCGCAGGTTTCTAGACAAAGCTGCAATCCTTGAACCTGAAGAGGAAAAATCTGCTGAGGTGAGAAATAATCCTTGGAAGGTAAAAACAATGACAGAAGTTGAGGAGTTAAAGCTTGTCCTAAGTGTGATCCCTATATGGTTTACTTCGTTTCCATTCGGGGTATGTGTGGCACAAACCTCTACATTCTTCGTTAAACAAGGTGCAACAATGAACAGAAAGATCACTGAGAAATTTTATTTGCCACCAGCTTCTATTTACGCTCTCCAAGCAGTGGGGATGATAATTTCTGTGATTATCTATGAGAAAATTCTTGTTCCAATATTAAGGAAAGCTACTGGTAATGAACGAGGTATTAATATCCTCAAAAGGATTGGGATTGGCATGATATTTTCGGTTCTATCCATGTCGACTGCAGCCTTAGTCGAAAAAAAGCGGCTAAGTATTGCAAGAGAGGAGATTGGTATGGTGCAAGGAGGCAAAAATGTGGCATTGACCATGAGTGTGTTTTGGCTAGTACCTCAATTCTTGATTCTTGGCCTAGGAGATGGGTTCACTCTAGTTGGGTTGCAAGAGTACTTTTATGACCAAGTTCCTGATTCCATGAGAAGCTTGGGGCTAGCTTTGTACCTCAGCGTTATTGGAGTTGGCAGCTTTCTAAGTAGCTTTCTGATAAACACTGTGGATTATGTTACAGACAAAGGAGGCAAAAGCTGGATTGGTAAGGATCTGAACTCAAGTCGTCTGGACAAGTTCTTCTGGCTTTTGGCTGTCATAAATTTGTTGAATTTATTTGTATTTGTGTTACTGGCTAAGAGGTATACTTACAAGAAGGTCCAGGGTAGGGAAGTCGTGACTGATTCTCATGAGACTGATGAGATATTGGAAGTGATGCCTTGAAATTCACTATCGTTTAATAAAAGATGTGATAAGGTTGTCGGTGGATAATTGTAAATTCCTCCTCCTCTTTCTTGTTCATGATTGTTGCTCGGTTCAATATTATTTTCTATTTTTGTAAAAGATGGAGATCGTTCATTTGTTTGTCACAAAAAAAGGAAAAATAAAAGAAAACAAAAGCGAAAATGAAACATTGATGAGCCATTGGCAGCAGATCCAACCCAGCTGTGAATGGACAACGATGGAAAGATTGGGCTTAAATGGTTTACGGATCCAGTGATTGGACTCATAGCTGACTGAAATCCAGGCCGATTTACCTTTTGTTATAAGTTATAACGTTTATGGTTTTGTTGGGGACAAAGAGGGGTTAAAGTCTTTGGTAAAAAGTTGGTTATAATTTCAGTCGTGGTTAAAATATTTTTTTTTTGGTCGAAGACCGTGGTATGATATATTCATATCAATGAAAGAAAGTACAGCTTACAGGTATCACGGCAAAAACAAAAACCAAGCCTGGGGCATTAACCCAGAGATCCCCTATCCTCCATGAGGAGGTCATTGATTACAAGTGGGAGAGAATGGAGTGTAGTTAACTCCTGACAAAACAGAGGCGCTAACTCAGCAATTCTATGTGCTACAGTATTAGCATCCTTCGGTGCAAAGGAGAGTGAGTACCCACAAAACGTATCACTAAGCTCCTTAATAGAAGTAGCTAAATCATTAAACTCCGCATCCCAAAGAGCTTCATCCCGTAACCACTCAATAACGGCTGAGCTGTCTGCTTCTACTACCAGGGACCGCAGGTGCAGCTGCTTTGCAAAAAATAAGCCCTGCAGAATGGTCTGGAGATCTGCAATAAATGGTGCGCAGTAATTGAAACTGCCAAAGAAACCCGCAATCCAATTTCCATTTACATCCCGACAAACACCTCCAAATTTAATAACACTAGATTCCTCACCTTTAACGCATGCCACATTCAGTTTCCATGAGCCTCTATGTGGTGGACACCATTTTGGTTTGGGCAAGACGCCTACCCTGTGATGAGCTCTAAGATGCAGGCTTGGCCGGTCTGCATGTTGAAAACTAGAGGCCAGATTGAGCAAATACCTCACTGGATTTGCAACTGGATCCTCATTGTTAGTGATAAGAGTTAGAATTGTAATATGATACGTTCTGACTTGCATGCAGATAGGTTAGCCAACTCAGGATAGGTTACTGATGACTATACTACTAAGTGATGTACTTGTTATCTTACCAGCTGTAACATGTATCTCCAAGGTGTTGGAGACTCACTGTAACTCAACTACTGTGCCTATAAGAAGAACACTGGAGACATCGGTTTGATGTACTCTTGATTCATATCAATCCTAGTGTGTTTCCACATGGTAGCGGAGCCCTTTTGCTTTTAATGGCTGCCGATCCTAAAAATATTGAGTCTGTAGTTTCTGATACCTCGAGTTCAACAAAGAATAGCAAAACCACCTCAGGTTTAGGTATGAGTGCACAACCAAAAGCCTTAGATGCAGCAACTCATCCCCTATCTCACACCCATCACCATATCTCCATAAAGCTGACTGAAACCAACTATGTGTATTGGCGAGCACAGATGGAACCTTTCTTGGTCGGTCAAGGAGTGATGGGATATATTGATGGCTCCTACCCTTGTCCTACCAAGACGATTCTGCCCATTAATGACGGCGATCTTCCTGAGACTAATCCAAACTATGTTTGTTGGGTTCAACAGGATAGTCTCATCCTAAGTGCTATTCTCTCTTCTGTGACAGAAGAAGTCTTCTCTGTTGTTGTGAACAAAAAGACGTCTCGAGATGCATGGCTTGCTTTGGAGGAATCTCTTGCCTCACCCAGCAACACGAGGGTGATGGCCATTCATATGGCTCTTCAAAGGCTTGAGCAACAAACTGATGAGCCTGTTCTTCGGTTCCTTAACCGAGCGAAGCGGCTGGCTGATGAAATGGCTGCTTCTGGTAAACCTTTATCAATTACTGATTTTAATGTTTATGTGTTCAGGGGACTCAAGACGGAGTACAAGCCTCTAGTCTCTTCTCTTCAGACTCGAGTTGAGCCGGTTACTTTCTCAGAACTACAGAGCCTTCTCATGAGTCATGAGTTCATCTATGATGACCCTCTCAAGACACTCAATGTTGAATCATCGGCCCAAACTCCTGTTTCACCTTCTGTTCCTTCTCTGTCTCCTGTGGTGCACACGGTCCAGCGTTCTGAACCCACTCCTGGTCGTGGTCGTGGTGGATATCGTGGCCGTGGCCGTGGGGGACGTGGGTCTGGCCGTGGCTCTTTCTCTGGCCGTGGACAATCTTCTCGTCCTGACTGGAATTCTAATGTAGGGAGACTCAAATGTCAAATCTGTGGTCGTTTTGGGCATGGTGCATGGCAGTGCTACCAGCGTGTGCCTCAACCTAGTGCACACACTGCTCACCCAACAGTTCCGTCTTCTCCTCTTGGTTCTGTCCCATCAACATGGTTTCCGGACACTGGTGCATCCCATCATGTGACATCCGACTATAATCAATTCTATCAGTATGAGGATTACAATGGCGGTGATTCCTTACAGGTTGGCAATGGAGCACATCTCCCCATTTCTGGTATTGGCTCTCAATTCTTTCATACACCCTTTAAATCATTACATCTTCACAATATCTTACATGTACCATCCATTACTAAATCTCTCCTTTCAGTCCAAAAATTTACTCGCGATAATGGTGTCTATTTTGAGTTTCATCCAACATATTTTTGTGTTAAGGACCAGGTAACCAAGACCACCATACTCACCGGTCCGAGCATTAATGGCTTGTACCACTTTCCTTCCTTTCCAATAAAACGGAGTCTAGAAGCCTTCCTTGCTGTTCGAGTGGAATCTCTTGTCTGGCACCGTCGTCTGGGACACCCTCATGCTCGTGTTCAGCAGCAGATTTTGGCCGGCCAGGATCTTCCGGTTCTTCCTACCTTGAGTCATCAGACTTGTGTCCATTGTCCATTAGGCAAATTGTCTAGGTCGCATCTTTCCATTTCCAATAAACGGGCACAGCGCCCTTTAGAACTACTCTATACCGATGTTTGGGGACCTTCTCCAACTCCTAGTTGTGATGGTCATTTATATTATGTCCTCTTCTTAGATGATTTCAGTAAACATCTTTGGTATTTTCCAATTCACAACAAGTCTGAGGTTTTTCATATTTTTCCCCTTTTTCAAAAATCGGTTGAACGACAATTTGATACAAAGATCAAAGCAATTCAAAGTGACTGGGGTGGTGAGTATAGAAAACTGAATAAGTATTTTGCAAATCATGGCATCACCCATCGGATAATGTGTCCTCACACTCATGAACAACAGGGAGCCATAGAACGTAGGCATCGTCATGTCGTAGAAACAGGATTAACTTTACTTGCCACTGCTAACATCCCGAAGAAATTTTGGCACTTTGCTTTTGAAACGGCAGTATATCTTATTAATCGTATGCCCTCTCCCGTCACGGCAAACATGTCTCCTTTTTCAACTTCTTTTTAACCAAGTACCAGATTACACGTTTCTCAGAGTTTTCGGGTGTTTGTGTTTTCCTTTTCTACGCCCATATAACAAACACAAGGTCGATTTCCACTCAACTTCCTGTGTCTTCCTAGGTTATAGCCCGCATCACCTTGGGTATCGCTGTTATGATCCTAAAAATCGGCGGTTTTATATATCACGACATGTCAAATTTGTAGAAAATGTGTTTCCATACTTTCGTGACCAGGAAGCATCCTCACCTGTTCCAATCTCTGCTGATACCTGGACGACAGTGCCACTCACAGTATTCTTTCCTGCTCTACAGCAAGGACAACACTCTACCACTCCTCCGCAAACACCTACTTCTCCTCGGAAACCGGCACCATCCTTAACTCAGGACCATGATACACCTCCAACTTTTTCTTCTCCTTCGACACAGCACTCTCCCTCGACCCCTGTTAACTCTCCTGCCGCTAGTCCTAGCCCTGGTCCTCCACCAGCCAAACAACACCCTATGCACCTGCGTCAAAATCGCAAACCACCAACTCGATACTCTCCCACCACAAACACAGCAGTTATTTCTTCCCAATCTGACTCTGAGCCCACCTGTTTTACTAGTGCCAATAAATGCAAAGAATGGCGTCATGCCATGATTGAGGAGATGAATGCTTTGGTTGCCAACCAAACATGGGATCTTGTACCGTTTCACCAAGGCATGAACTTAGTCGGGTGCAAATGGGTATATAGAATCAAAAGAAAATCTGATGGCAGTATAGATCGCTACAAGGCGAGACTAGTCGCCAAAGGGTTTCATCAACGGGCTGGCATCGATTATTGTGAAACCTTCAGTCCCGTTGTCAAGCCCACTACAATCCGTCTTGTTCTCTGTGTGGCTCTATCTCATAACTGGAAAATGAAGCAACTTGACATACGCAATGCATTTTTGCATGGCAACTTGAAGGAGCCCGTATACATGCTTCAGCCCCAAGGTTTCGTTGATTCCTCCAAACCAAACCATGTTTGCTTGCTGCGACGGTCTCTCTATGGTTTGAAACAAGCCCCGAGGGCGTGGTACTCACGCTTAACTGATTTTCTGGTTGCTACTGGTTTTCGGGTGTCAAGATCTGACCCCTCTCTTCTTATTTATAATCATTCTGGTATCCGGGTTTTCTTCCTTATTTATGTGGATGATATAATTATCACTGGCAGTGATGCAGCCTTTGTAGACAACTTAATGCTTCAACTGGGACGCACTTTCGCACTCAGGGACCTTGGCACACCAGCTTACTTCCTAGGGGTTGAGGTCAGTCCCACATCACATGGTGTATTACTGACTCAACAGAAATATGTTAGAGATCTCTTAGTGAAAGCAGGCATGGAAAATTGCAAACCTGTGCTCACTCCTGCCTCTACGTCGGTAGTTTTGCGACAGCATGAAGGGGAACCTCTACCTGATCCTACCTTCTACCGTCAATTAGTTGGATCCCTCCAATACTTAGCTATTACCAGACCGGACATTGCCTTCTCAGTCAGTAAAGTTAGTCAATTTATGGCAGCTCCAACACAGACACATTTCATTGCCGTAAAGCGCATTCTGCGTTACTTAAAGGCTACTGCAATGTATGGTCTTCAACTGAACAGAACCAGTAATACCTCCATACAGGTATATACTGATGCGGACTGGGCAGGCAGTCCGGATGACAGAAAATCGACTGGTGGTTTCATGGTATTCTTTGGTGGAAATTTAATTGCCTGGGCGTCACGAAAGCAGAGAACTGTTGCAAGATCTTCTACGGAAGCAGAATACAAGTCCATGGCGGATGGTACAGCTGAGTTAATGTGGGTGAAGAATTTGTTAGTCGAGTTGGGCATTCCTATCCAAAAACCAACCCTCTGGTGTGATAATTTGGGCGCCACATTTCTCAGTCATAATCCAGTTTTAAGAGCACGAACCAAACATGTAGAGATAGATTTCCACTTTGTTCGGGAGCAAGTAACAGAAGGCAAACTCCAAGTCACATTCATTGGCAGTGAAGATCAGTTAGCTGATATTTTAACCAAGGCACTTGCAACTACACGGTTTCAACAGTTAAGAAACAAACTCAACCTTTGTTCTTCCCCCGGCTGAGTTTGCGGGGGGGTGTTAGTGATAAGAGTTAGAATTGTAATATGATACGTTCTGACTTGCATGCAGATAGGTTAGCCAACTCAGGATAGGTTACTGATGACTATACTACTAAGTGATGTACTTGTTATCTTACCAGCTGTAACATGTATCTCCAAGGTGTTGGAGACTCACTGTAACTCAACTACTGTGCCTATAAGAAGAACACTGGAGACATCGGTTTGATGTACTCTTGATTCATATCAATCCTAGTGTGTTTCCACACTCATTATCTTCAAACACAAAATCGTTTCTCCATCCCCAAAATTTCCAGCATGTCACTGCGAAGAGACTACACCACTCTTTATCCCCCTGTAGATTGAACAACAGCCATTCCCTTAAGGGCCTCGTGAAAAATTCGGTATCCACCTGCGTGGCCTCAAAAGCAATCCATATGTCCTTGGCTATTACACAGTCTCGAACCACATGTAATGGGGATTCCTCCTCATTATGGCATCTGGGACATGCTGCAGATTCGGCAAAGTGCCTTTGAAATCTAAACAGATTCGTGAGTAGTCTTTGGTGACCAAGTAGCCAAAAAAATGAGCAAACCCGTACTGGGCCCTTCCATTTCCAAATGGTATCCCACAATATATCCTTGTCTAGCCAAGATTCGCCCTCTAGAATGCTATAGGCTGACTTAATTGAGAAAGAGCCTTTGGACTCACCTCAGAGGCGAGGTATTGTGCAAAATACTTTGAATTTCTATGGGAAGTGAGTTAAGAACCAAACCCCAATCCCATTCGCCTTCCAGCCCTGCAACATCAACAACAGCAACCTCTTCAGTACCAGCAGGAATAGATTCTACTACAGTTTCAAGGGTGGAGTCACGAAGGAGCCATTTATCTGCCCAGAACTTAACTGTCTCCCCATCCCCAACTTTCCAGCCCAGGTGGTCTCGAAAAATTGGCCAAATTTTCCTGATGGAAGACCATAAATTAGTCCCGCTTTTGGGTTTGAGTGTGATTGGCGCCAAACTTTCCCCATGCATGTATCTCCCTCTAAATACTCTAACCCACAAGGTCGTAGGCTCCGTCACCAATTTCCACACAATCTTCATTGCAAACGCATCATTTACCGCTCGAATCTTCCTTAAACCAAAACCACCACTGCTCCTTGGCTCACAAAGGGTATCCCAGCTTAGGAGGTGTGGTTTCCTCTTATCTAGGGTGGAACCCCAAATGAAGCGCCTGAACAGCTTCTCTAGTTCATCACAGGTTGCTCTTGGTAGCCTCACCGTTTGCATCGTGTACACGGGTAATGCATTCAGTACAGCCTTCGTGAGGGTAAGCCGGCCCGCAAGGGACAATCTGTCTGCTTTCCATCCACTAAGTTTAGCGTGAGCCTTGTCCACAATGTAAGAAAATGTCTTCTTGTTGATCCTTTGGTGCAGTAAGGGAACTCCAAGGTGGCGGCCTAGGTCCAGGGACGGATCCAGCATGTAGTCACCGTAGGCAGGTGACTACACTGGATTCTTGGAAAAGAATATTATTATAGCAATAAAAATATATGACTAGTGTATTATTATAGCAATAAAAATATATGACAAGTGTTACTTTAGATTTGTTTTTTTGGTTGATTTAGATTTTTATTTTAATTTGGATTGTGTTATAGTTTATCACTTCCTTACGTCTTTACTTCCATATATAGTTGTACACTTGTGTAAGAATTCTAATTTGATATGTTTTTAGTTTTCTTAAGTAGTCATTTAGTATTTATATTCCTAATAATGCGCTTGTTTTCAAAAAAAAATAATCCACCAAAATAATGCTAGATAGTTTCCTAACTAAACTGAAACTAAATAGAATTGTTATCCCAAATTTTTTTATGTAGACATTTATTCGGGACAGTAAATCTGCAAAATCAAATAATTTTATTATTTTAGATGTTAAAAAATATAGAGTTCTTACAAAATTAGTTTAATTAGTTTCCGAAGAAGTTAGAGACAAAAAATTGAGATAAATTAAATTAACTAATTGTATTTTGGTGAAATTTTTTAAAATCATAATATCTTGTTGTATTTGCATGATATTAACATGGAATTTAAATATGATACTTTTTCTATAAGAGGATTTGAATATTAATTTTTAAGTTTTAGATAAGTAATGTACAATTACCCTTAGATTTAGATTCATATTTCTTAAACTAAGTACAAAGATTTTGATTAATTATAGTGGAGGAGCCACATTCATTTCTATTTTTTGCTTGGTTAATTTGATTAAAAAAAGCAGAATTTTTCTATTAAGAACATCTTTTTTTGCCTACACTAAATAATATTTCTGGATCCGTCCCTGCCTAGGTCCTTCGTGCGTTGGAACCCAAAGGTGTGACTGATGCTTTTAGCAACTCGTACTGGGGTGCTATTTGAGAAGCAAATTCTTGATTTCTCCTTGCTTATCTTTTGACCTGAAAATAGACAGAAGTTAGACAAAATGTCACTAGTCACCATAACTTGGGCGGGTGATGCTTCGGCAAAGAGGAGAAGGTCGTCTGCGAAGAATAGATGAGAAAGTGATGGTCCTCCTCTATTCAAAACAATCGGTTTCCAGACCCTTTGGTGGACGGCGTGGCTAATGAGGTGGCCTAATCTCTCCATACACAATACAAACAAATAAGGGGAAATAGGATCGCCTTGCCGAATGCCACGAGAAGGAGTGAAAGAACTAGAGGCAACCCCATTCCAGCAAACCCTCAAGGAAGATGATGAAATGCATTTCATGATGATGGCAATAAGTGGTGGAGGAAAACCCGCCTCGACAAGAGTGTCCTGGATGAACCCCCAACGCAATCTATCATATGCTTTCTCCAGATCCAATTTGATAATCATGAACCCAGTATTCCCTTTCTTGCGCTTCAAATGGTGGACTGCCTCTTGAAGGCTTCATTACGTTTTACCCCCCTGAACTTTTGGTCAAAAATGGATCACCCCCTGTACTAAAAAAACTGGTATTTAACCCCCTAAACTTTCTAATTCCGCGGTTCACCCCCTATGGTTGACCCGATTCCGACTCCGTTATTAGATTTAACGGAACTCGCGGATTTTGGACACGTGGATTGTTGGTGGACGTCGATTTATTTTTCTTTCCTTCTTTTTCTTTTTCTGCCTTTCTTTTCTTTTTTATTCTTCCTTTCCTTTTTTTCTTTTTTTCTTTTTTTTTCTTCTTCTCCTTCCTTCTTCTTTTCTTCTTCACCAGACGACCTTCTTCTTCTTTTCTTCTTCACCAGACCTTTCATTTTTCTTTTTTTCCCTTCCTTTCTCTTCCTTTAAAGCGATTTTACTCCCTCTAAAATAAAAGAAGAAGAAGGAAGGGGAGGAATTTTGGCTGATTGAATTTTCAAGTTGGGGGTGGAGAGTCGAATAGAGGAGAGCTTTTTCTGGAGAACCTCAAGGTTAGTGGTGTTATCAAAGCTGATAAATCCAAACCGATTACCAGCCTTGTTACGCCTAAAAGGTATGTGGATGTTGTTGATGTTTTTCATGGGGAGGAATAGTTTCCTCAACCAAGTTTTACCTGCATTTGGAGGAATGTTGTCGACGTAAAACGTTTGGGATGAAGGAGGATTGGAGCGATTGGGTAAGTGATGGGGGAGAGTGCTCTCCCGAAGAACAGTGTGGGGATGGGGAAAAGAATTTGAGGGCTTTGGGAATTTTGTGGGTACTGACCAGATTTGGGTGTGTGGGGTTGAAAAGCCATGGGCGCCGGTGGAGTGACTGTAATATGAGTTTGGATTAGGGAGTCTTTGGAAATCTGGGTAAGTGTTAGTGCCTGCAGAAATGGGGTTGGGATATTTTTGATGAGGGAAGGTTTTTGAAGAGTGGGTTAAGAATGGTTGGTGGCGATTTTTTATTTATATTTGGTTTTTCTTTTTTGGGTTTTTTAAAAATAAAATAAAAGAAAGAAATTTATCAAATGCAGGCCAAAATTCTAATCCATTTTTTCTTTTCCTTCTACCATCTAAATATTTTTTTTATTTTAAATGTAATAACCGTTAAATTTTATTTTTTTACTTTCTTTTTTTCTTTTTTATAATTTTCTTAAAAGAATACAATGATAAAAAAAATTAGACTTATACCAAAAAAATTTTATACGATTACAGTCAATTTTTTTCATTTTTTTTATTTTTTAAAAATTAAAAAGTCAATTTGAAATTTTTTAACTAAAAGTTATGAAATTTTAGAAACCCAAAAAGTAATTTTTTATTTATATTCTTTCTCTTTTTCTTTTTTATAAAATTTTTTATTTTTCGTTAAAAATAAAATAATAGAAAAATGAAATAGATGGTTTGTTTTTTTCCATTTTTATAATTTTTTCTAAAAATTAAAATGTAAAAAAATCGAACGGTAATGGTCTTGCCACGTGTCGATCATCCGTGCATTCCGTTAAGTCCACTAACACAAGTGTAAAAACCCTAACGGAATGAGGTAAAATGCAGAATTAGAAAGTTTAGGGGGTTAAATACCGGTTTTTTTTGTACAGGGGGTGACCCATTTTTCAACGAAAGTTCAGGGGGGTAAAACGTAATGAAGCCGCCTCTTGAACAATGATGACATTATCGGTGATGTGATGGCCTGGAACAAAAGTAGACTGCATCTGTTGCACTAACTCGCCTAATAGGGGCTTAATGCGATTGACAATCATCTTAGTTAATAATTTATAACTCACATTGCAAAGGCCGATGGGTCAGAATTGAGTGATCTTATCCGGTTGCTCAACCTTCGGCAACAAAACAATCAAAGTTTGATTAATGCGTTCATCCCACATATTCCGTTCAAAAACCCCTTTTGCAAAAGTATAAAGGTTGCCCCCCACAACTTCCCATTGTGATTGGTAGAAAATGGCATGTAAGCCATCCAGCCCCGGAGCTTTTAGGGGACCCATTTGAAATAGACAATCTTTAATTTCTTCAAGTGTCACCGGTTTCATGATTTGATCCCACCTCTGGTGTTCCAGTCTCAGGAAGTTGGAAGGCAGTGGAAATAATGTTACATTGTTGTCCTCTTCTTGAAACAAATGCTGGAAGTACTCCACCACCAGTTTTTGCAGTTCCGCCTCATCAGATACCCATTCCCCCTGGTCATTTTTCAGCGCCAATACTCTATTCTTCCGTCTCCTAATAATAGTTGTAGCATGGAAATACGCCGTATTGCGGTCGCCCTCATGAACCCATTTGCACCTAGACTTCTGTGCCCAAAAAATTTCTTCCTGAATCAAAATACTATCTAACTCCATTCTTAGTTCTGTTTCCAAGTTAGAGAGGAAAACCGAAGGCTTCATTTCTAAAAACCTCTGGATCCCTGCTAGGCGGGCTTGGAGTCGCTTCTTCTTCTTCAAAATATGGCCAAAAACCAAGTTGTTCCATTCTTTGATCTTTGGTACAAACCCATCGACGGCATCCGATAAGCTAGCCTCGCCATCCCAGCTTTCTTTTACAAAATCAGCAAAACACGGGTGTGTTAACCATGCGGCCTGAAAACGGAATTGGCGTTGTTCCCGTGGCGGCGGACACACCCCTTTTCGAATCAGAATAGGCCTATGGTCAGAACATTGGTATTGGAGGTTTAAAACGGCTGCTTCTGGAAATTTTAACTGCCACGCCTCATTACATAGAAACCTGTCAAGTCTTGCCTGAGAGCCTCCTCGTCGAAAAGTGAATTTGTTGCCAGTACACCCCAGGTCAATTAATCTAGTATTTGTAATGCAATCTTGAAATGCTTTATTAGCCAAGCCTTGGCGTCCCAGCGCATCACGTCGTTCCACTCCAGCCAAAACTGCATTAAAATCCCCGGCCAGGAGCCAGGGTTCCGAGGTTCCTTCTGCTAGTGCCTCCAAATTCTTCCAACGAAACTTCCTCCACCCAGTCTGTGGACTCGCATAAACGGCTGTCAACAAAAAGGACTCCATACCATGCCACAATCTCATATGAACCAGTTGTGTGTGATTATACAAAACATGAATTTTGACACGCTCCTCATCCCAAAGAAGCCAGATGCCCCCCGCAAAACCTCTAGCCTCAACACGGTGAGAATGTGAAAATTTTAGTCCCCTAATAACCCTGTGTGCCCTTTTACCACTAAGCCTCGGTTCCACCACAATTGCTAAACCCGGCGTGTGTTCTTGACACAAAGCCTTAAATTTCCTAGAAAACTGCTTCTTCCCTGCACCTTGACAATTCCAGGAGATGATCGGAATCATAAAATAAGATAGAGTGAAATGGTGTAGTCCTACAGACTAAGCAATCAAGAAGAGGGGGAGCCTAGAGGCCCATCCTGCACCCGCTCGGCGGAAACTTTAGCAATACCATTAACAGAAAATTGACCCGTCTGTAACACAGATATACTTTGAGCATGGTTGGTTCGGGCCTGATACGGCCATGGAGCAGCAATTTCCATCGGTCCGGGTAAGGGTGGCCCTGTTCCTAGTAGTTCTGGTGGTTCACTAGGGGTTGGAGGAGGGGGTGGGATTGAATTATGGGAGATTGTTATGGAGTGCTGTGGTGGATGAGAGGCTTGCGGGAACTGTGAGGTGGCTGTAGGGGAGATGGTATCGTTATGGTGCATTTCATCCAGTCGAACGACTGAGTGATTTTTGTTCTTGGTGTGCATCGGTTGGTTAACAAGCCTTGAGTGGCTATTCAGACTAGATTCTGGGTTGGTTGTTCTGGGCTTCGTCCTGTAGGGGCCTGGATATGGGTTGTAGAAGTAGAATTAGAGATTTCCTTGAGAGGGACTCGGTGCAAATCAGTGGAATTCTTGTTGAGGGATTTTTTAGTTGAGTTGTTTGTTTTGCGAGCTGGAACTTGTTGTTTCGTGGATTGGGCTTTTGTATTTTTTCTGGTATGGGTAACATGGGTGGCATTTTGGACTAGGAAAGCAAAAGGGTTGGTGGCATGAGGTTGGGGTTCTACCTGTTTTGTGGGCTCGAACTCGCTTAGGGCCTGGAACTGGTTGGCGAGTCCTCCTGCTTTAGCCAGTGCGGCATGGGTATAAACATCCTCCATCTTGTTCCGCAGTGGTCGGCGTGTTCTCCGTGGAGCATTCATCCACTCCCCCCTCCCACTAAATTGATTCACCGAGGAAGAAGCAGCAGAGGGGGCCCCATCCTGTCCCGATTCTATCGTGGGGTTTGTGAGCGCTGTAGGAGTGACTACAACCGGGGGATGTGGTTGGGCAGCAGGAACTGATTGATCTGCTCGATCCGGCGACTCCGGACAAGCCTCCACTCCATGGCCAATTTTGCCACACACATAACAGATATCCGGAAGCCCTTCATATATGACCTGGTAGCTCTCCTCATCGACCTGAACAGACCCCTCTAGTGGTTTAGTGAGATCCAAACAAACCGCTACCTTAGCAAATCCCCTTTCAGGGTTCTCAACATTAGCTTTCAATTTCACAGTTGAGCCCACTAGATTACCCATAGTACGAAGAACTCTTGAGTGGTATTTGTCTAATGGGAAGCCTTGAAATCTCACCCAAGTCACCACCTTCTCAATCCTATCTGTAGAGGCACGAAACGATGGTGTCCAAGGCTGGACAGTCAGAGCATTCCCGTAGATCGTCCAAGGACCATCAAGTAGTGCCCGATAGTAATCCTTCGATTCCCAAAGCCTAACTGCGAAGTAGTTATTCTCCAAGTCTATCAACTTAAACGGGCCCGTTGGTTTCCATAACTCTACAAGTTTGGCCTTCAGAGCTTTGAAACCAATGGATCTCCCCAGTAGCTTAACCACCACCGCTTGTTCCCAAGGCTTCCTTAAGCGGGCACTGAATGCAGCAGAGAGCTCCACCACCGGCCGACCATTCTTCTCAGTAACGATTATGTCACCCTCTTCATACTCTGCCTCCCCTTCCAATTCCCATGGGTCTTGGACAGAAAAGTCGGTAGATCCTGTGTTGAGCATATCTCTGTAACTGACCTCCCGCGCTGCTGGGTTCGGGGCTGCTACCTCAGCTGTTGTCTCATCCATCTCCACCGTCTCAACGATTCCCTCCACCGTGGCCCTGGTTTGCTGACCTTTTGCCGATGTTGTGTCTTCCATCGGGACATCCTCTTGTTGCAGATCCGGGTTAGAAAACGGTTTAATCCTTACCTTTTTTGTGCTCCGCTCCTCATCCGTTTCCGTGAGGGGTGCATCCTGCAGATCCAAAGGTTAAACCGAAAATAGAGTAATTTAAAAAATATGAATAAAGGTAAAATAGGTGTGAACACAACTATTATCATGACAATAGAGTAATTTAAAAAATAAAAACGATACATTCAAAGAATCACATAAAATTGTGCACATGTAACCGAAAAAAAAAAACAAAAAGTTTTGTACAATTTCTTCCCTTAGAGAAAGACATGCAGTAATTAATAATTAATTATGTTTTTTTAATAATCCAAGTGGCTCTAAAAACGCACGAAATGACTGCATTTTGTTTTCTACTGTGTTCCACAAATTTACTCATAACAAATAGTTAATCCATTTTTTTTTCTTTTTGACCGATTTTTGCAATAATAATTTCACAGGTGAAGTGGCAGGGTTTTGGACTTTACTAGGGTTTTAGGCCACATTTCTCTCCCACCCACTATCCACATATAGTCTCTACTTCAGTTACTACTTCAAAAACCCTCTTCTTCCCTTCACGAGACGATACAATGGAGTCACTGTTACTACCAAAACCCAAACCCCCAAAATATTATTAATCTTATC
>JAKUCV010001010.1:0-51991 GCA_028386065.3 Turnera subulata | reverse complement strand
GTGCCTTTGTGTGGGATGACGGTTGTCAGAAGAGTTTTGAGGAGTTGAAGAGTCGGTTGACTTCTGCACCGGTTTTGACTGTTCCGAGACCTGGAGTGGAGTACACGGTGTTCAGTGATGCTTCTGGTCTGGGCTTGGGATGTGTGTTGATGCAGGAGGGTCGGGTGATTGCTTATGCCTCCAGGCAGTTGAGAACTCATGAAAAGAACTATCCGACCCATGATCTGGAGTTAGCTGCTGTGATCTTTGCTTTGAAGATTTGGAGACACCATCTATACGGTGAGAAGTGTCGGATTTTCACGGATCACAAGAGTTTGAAGTACATCATGACCCAAAGGGAGCTTAATATAAGGCAGAGACGTTGGATTGAGCTTCTGAAGGATTATGATTGTACTACTGAGTACCATCCGGGTAAGGCCAATGTTGTGGCAGATGCATTGAGTAGGAAGAGAGTGGTTTCTGCGGATGAGGACTCAGTTTCTTATGCTTTGCCTTCCTTGGTGGAGCTGAGGTCGTTGGGTGCACAGTTGGAGGTGGATGTTACTGGGGCGTTGCTTACTAGTTTGAGCATCCGGCCGACCTTGCGGGATAAGATCATGGAGTTGCAGTATGGAGATCCTCATTTAGCAGAGTTGAGGGATAAGGCTCTCGGTGGAGAGAGTTCTAGTTTCTATGTCCGGGAGGATGGTGCTTTGATGACCGGCGATCGGTTGTGTGTTCCGGATGTTGATGACTTGAGGAGATGGATTATGGATGAAGCGCATAATGCGCCATATGCTATGCATCCGGGTAGCACCAAAATGTACCAGAACTTGAAGAGTCATTATTGGTGGCCCGGGATGAAGAAGGATGTTGCGGAGTTCGTGGCTCGATGTATGACTTGTCAGCAGGTGAAAGCTGAGCATCGGGCTCCTGCCGGCAAGTTGAGATCTTTGACTATTCCGCAGTGGAAGTGGGAGCATATCACTATAGATTTTGTTATCGGGTTACCGAGGACCCGGGGTCGACATGATGCCATCTGGGTCATTGTTGACAGGTTGACCAAGTCAGCTCACTTCCTACCGATTCAGCAGACGGATACAATGGATAAGCTGGCGAGGTTGTATGTTTTGGGTATTGTCCGTCTACATGGAGTTCCACTATCCATTGTGTCGGACAGGGATCCGAGGTTTACTTCCCATTTCTGGAAGAGTTTACAGTCAGCTTTGGGTACTAAGCTGAATTTCAGTACTGCATTCCATCCGCAGACCGATGGATAGTCAGAGAGAACCATACAGACGCTGGAGGATATGCTTAGAGCCTGTGTGCTCAATTTTAGTGGTTCTTGGGATGAGACGTTACCGTTGGTTGAGTTTGCCTATAACAACGGGTATCATTCTAGTATTGGTATGGCACCTTATGAGGCACTGTATGGGCGGAAGTGTCGTAGTCCGATCTGTTGGGATGAGGAAGGTCTGAGACAGGTGATTGGTCCGGACCTAGTCCAGGAGACTGTTGAGCAGATCGAGGTGGTTAAGCAGTGCATGAGGGCTGCTCAGGATCGGCAAAAGAGTTTTGCCGATAAGCATCGTCGGGAGATGGAGTACAATGTAGATGACAGAGTCTTCCTCCGTGTTGCTCCCTGGAGAGGTGTTATCCGGTTTAGGAGGAAGGGCAAGTTGAGCCCTCGTTATATTGGTCCTTATGAGATCATGGAGCGGATTGGTCCGCTGGCCTACAGGTTGGCTTTACCGGAGGAGCTGTCGTGCATACATGATGTATTCCATGTTTTGATGCTGAGGCGTTATCGGTCTGATCCTAGTCATGTTGTATCCCCTACAGAGGTGGAGGTTTCTGAGGATTTGACTTATGTTGAGGAGCCGGTTGAGATTCTTGCTCGGGAGGAGCGACAGTTGAGGAATCGAGTTATTCCGATGGTTCGGGTTAGACGGAGCCGTCATTCTCCGAATGAGGCTACTTGGGAGGTTGAGTCCCATATGAGGGAGCAGTATCTCCATTTGTTTTGATGTTTCATGACTTGTAATTTCGAGAACGAAATTTCCTTAAGTGGGGTAGAACTGTAATGCCCCGAATTTTCATAAATTGATTTTTTCGGAATTTTCGAAATTTTTATTCCAATTTTACCCTTGGGGTATTTCCGAGTTTTAGTCGAGGAAATAAATTACTATGCCTTGGAAATGTCAATTTTAAGTTGGTATTGTTCATGGTTCGGGTCCCGTGGAAAACGGATTCGAAATCGGGGTGAAACGCGGAGTTTAATATGGGGTCTATCGAAACTACGTCGTTTTGGAATGTTTTTAAAAAAAAAAAACAAAAGGGATATGAGGGCGTTGACCAGCTCGTGTGGCCGTGTTGACCTGCGTGGTGGATGACCAAACGACGCCGTTTCTAGGTCGTCCGAACCCTAGGTATAAAGGCTTCTTTTTCCTCGGGTTCTTTTCGCCGCCGCACCCCCTAAGCCGTGCCGCCTCTCCTCTCGTTTTCTTCCTTCTTCCCTCGTGCTTCCTCTTTCTCTTCCCCTCATCTTCCTCTCCCGCCTTCTTCTTCTCTTTTTTCGCTTCCTCGGCACACGCAAAAGCACTGGGCCGCCGCTGCACGTCCCTCGAACCGTCGCCGTCGCCGTCGCGAGTTGCAGAGGCCGGAAGCCTACTCGTGTCGCCGCCGTCGCGAACACGGGTGAGTCCTCCTGCTTCCCTTCCCTTTTCGTTTTCTCGTTTTATTTTTGGGTTCTTCGTGTGATGGGTTTTTGTGGGCTGTTTGTTGTTGGTTTTGTGGTGGCCGGGCAGTGACCGATCGTGGCCGTTGGTGGTGGTTGTGGGGTTTTCTTTTGTGTTGGACCGGGGGTTGCTGGTGGTGGTGTTTTGGCCGGAGCTGCTTTCTGCAGGAGTTGTGGGCTTCAGCAGTGAGTGGTGTTGGTGGCCTGTGCTCGGGATTGTTGAGGCTCAATTCCGGTAAGGCTTGTCTCTCTCTCTCAATCGTTTTCCCTTCGTGATTCCGTTAGGTTAGAATCTAGTTGGGTATCTCTTTTGAATTTTTGGCTGTGATGTTAGTGGCAGAATTGTCGTGGGTTTTTGCGTGCTGAGCTGTGGCAGTGTTCGTGTAGTCGTTCTGGTGGTTTTGGGTGTTTTCTGGCGAGTTGACCGGAATCCGGCGAGGCTCGGGAATTTTCCGGCGAAGACTCGGGAATTTTCCGGCGAAGACTCGGGAATTTTCCGGCGAAGGTTCGGGTTTTGACTCCGGCATTATACTTGATGTATAACTTGTGTTTCATGGCATGTATTCATTTAATTTGGATTGGGTTTTGTAATAATGATAAGGTACATAGTAGTAAATCGAGTACGGGAATTTGTGTGGAATATAACCGGGAATTTACCGATACGGGTAGAACTCTAGGCCGGGAATCTTTGGACATCAGATTAACCTTGGACTTATGTAACGGGCCTTGAGCCCAATCATATAACTGGTTAATTAAGGACTTAAGGAAGTGGGCTTTAGTCCCGGAAATTGTAATTGGGCTTAGATTGGACTTTAGGCCGGGAATTCGTACGGGACATAATGAGTGGGCCATAGGCCCGGGAATTACTTTTGGACTTAGTTGGGCTTAAGCCCGGTGAACCTTAGGTCCCGTTACTCGGAGTTTGGTGAAGAGAACATTAAGTCGGGTTTAGACCTTGAATTACATAGTCGACTAACTTGGGTCGGGTTTTAACTCAGTTGAGCATTATAGTTGCATGCATGCACGTCTTTATTGTTTGTGTTTGTAATTTGTTGTGTGTGCCGGTATTCAGACACGGGTAATACCTCGGGAGCTGGAGGATTGGTTTTGGGAAAAACTCCACAGGACAATCGTCGTTGAGGTGACTTTATATGTCTTTTTATGTTTGTTTGCATGAGCTCGTTGGAATGGTTTGTTTGAGTTGCATGCTTGTTTGCTAACATACTGTAATCTATATTGTGTGCCTAAGTGTGCTTTTTGCTTATGAGCTGGATGATTGGAATGTTATGGTTTATAACACGTGATGTGATTCTGGGTGTTTGGTGTGATGTGTTATGGGTCGGAGACCCGGTTATCTGATTGAGATGTTTTATCACACAACCCTGTTAAATCACAACTAATGGCACACATGGACTTATAATTTGTGGATAAAGATAATGTACAGTAGAAGTTAGGCTACTGTGTGCTGATGACTGGTTGTTTCGAGCGGGAAGAGATCCCCTCGGGTTTGCTTGCGGATTAGCAAGTGTTATGCAGATTTGCATGTGGGTCTGTGATGACCGGTTTCTACCTCCCTCCTTCTACCTCCCCTTTTCTACCTCCCTCTTTCTCTCTGTCTCTCTCTCTCTCTCTCTATGGTTATGTTGGGCTTCGTCCCTGGTTGTATTTGGGCTTATGCCTGGTTGTCTCATGAGACGGGACCGAGCTCGACGAACATAGTAGGGGCCCTGAATAATAAATCATAATAAGAAAAAAATTTAACACATAATAGATGAAGAATAATGAACTGTTTGCTTGACTGGCTTGGCATGTTAGTACTGATTGTTGTATGTTTGCATGCTTGTCTTGTTGCTCTTCTTTCCTTTCGGACTTGATCTGCACACTCTCATAATTAGATATATATTGCTCACTGAGTAGGCGACTCACATAATCGCCAACGTTGTTTTTCGGACTTTAGATAGCGTGCAGTCACTTTCCATCCTTCCAGAGTACGGACGAGGTTATCCCAGCAGGTAGCTGTGCTTGATCTCCCGGTTGGATCCATAGAGTCGGCATGCATACTATTCGGTTTCTATTATTTTTATTCCATTTATTTCTTCCGTTGCATTGGATTTTTATTGAGATGTCTCGATTGATTTTGGATTACATTTTCGGCGGGTTGCCGGGTTTTGTATTGATGATGTTTCGGCAGGATGCCGGGTTTGATTTGAGGCTTGCTAAGCCGGTTTGACTATGTTTGTTATGACATCTCTTTTCATTAAGGATTTTGGATGATGTTTTGATATTGGTTTTCGTGTCCCGGGTTTCAGGGGTATTTTGGTAAATTCCCTTATTTAAGTATTTTATTGTTAAATTGGGACACGGGTGTTTCAATAATTCCCAATTTCACCCTCGTAGAAATCTCTTTCGGAATTCTTTTGGCCAAATGGATTTTAATTTTCTTGAGTTGTTTAAATTTATTATTAAAGAAAGTCCAACCCTATTATTATTTTTAAGTTTATTCCAATTTGGTTCTTTAGAATAAAATTTGAGTTTAGGTATGAAACACAAATTTTGGAGTAATATTGATCAATATTACGTAGTTTTGGGAAGTCCAATACATTAAACTCATGCTTGGCCTATTTTTTGACCAGGGGAACAGGGTTGAACGTAGCTAAGACTAAAATGGCGTTGTTTTGGTCCTGGCCAAAATCAAACTTTTCTCTTTCTCTCTTCTTTCTTTTTTTTTTTTCTCTCCTGGCCGTTCCATCATTTCTCTCTTCTCTCTCTTTTTTTTTTTTATTTCCTTTCCGTCGCTGCACATCACTCTCTCTTCCTCACTTCTTCTTGCCGCCACCACCTTCTGTTCTTCTCTTTTCCCTTCCTCAAACCAACGCCGCCGCCGTTGCTTGGTTTTGCCGCCGCAGGGGAGTCACCGGCGCTGCCTTCTCAGTAAGCCGCACTTCTTCTCCTCCCCTTCCTTTTTTTTTAGTTGCTCATCAATTGGGCATTTTTGTCGTGAATAATCCGGTTTGGGTTTGCTTTTATGGGCGGTTTCGACGGCGGGTCATGGGACGTGGCTGTTCTAGATCGGTGGTTGGACTGTGTTCGGGCTGGTGGTCGCGTGTTGGGATTCTGGCAGTGGGCTGGTGTGAGGCTCCGGTTAGTTTTTTCGATTCTGGGCAGAACCCGAGACCCTGAGTGTGGGTCCGATACCTGCTAGTGCGGGTGTGTTTTTTCGGTAAGTGGTCCCGACAACATTGATTCTTTATGAATTGTTTAGATTCTGTGTCGGCTCGGTTGTTTTGTTGATACTTGTGAAGATGACTTAATCTGGGTTACCAAGTTGTTGGCATTTAAAATAATACATTAACTTATGATTGGGAGTTCTTGAGTATAGACGGTCGCTAGGAATTTAATTGATAGTTGATCGTCATGTTCTAATTTGATGGTAAGTGGCATTATGTATTAGCGTTGTGGAACATTAAATATGCTAAATTAGCGGACTGATTTCTTAAGTGGTGTCCGAGTTTCTATTAATTCTTGTTTATAAACTTTGGAAGATTGTAATTCTTGGGCTTTTGGTCTGGTTCAAAATTAATTGTTAAAAAGTCATGTTGTGACTTCATGTTAAGGCTGTTACTGGGTTCCACTTGAGTCTTGAAACGAATTCACTTGATTGCTTTCCTTTAACCACTACTGGTTGTTCATATGGGTATGCTAAGATCTGAAACTTCTTCTTTATTATTTTATCCTAAGTCTGATTTTATAAAATGATTTATCCAAGGACCGTTATCAATTATGTATTGATTTTAAAACCCAAGCTTGAATTGGAAGTGTTGGTGCAGTGTTTTAAAAGGCCAACCCGGGTAGCATATAAGTTACTTTTATCATATAAAATGACTTTAACTTCTCAAACGGAGTTTTATAACATAAGTAAGTTTGGAACCAAATCCTTTCGGGTAACAGGTTGAATTGCAGCCATTTGTCTGGTGCACATACATAATTTGTAGATGCACTTTAATGTGACACATTTTTACAAATTTAGGTGTTGGTAGTCCCCGAGGAGTAGCTGAACAAGTGCCGAGCTTTCTAAGTGATCTTTACAATCCAGGTGAGGATTCATAAACCTTGGTATGCCGTTACTACCCACGATACTCGGGTTAATGGTCTTGGTGAGTAATGAGGTAACCGTATAATTATGTGAACTGAAATGTTGAGATGCTTGCCATGTTGTGAACTACGTGTTTGTGTGCTGGTATGTTTGTGATAACATGATGGCTTGCTGTGATACGATAATTTTTCATGTACTCTCTTATGATCTTCGGGCTGATGACTATATTGTGTGTGTGATATGTTGGTACACATGTCGAATACATGAAACAGAACTTCCACATATTGTACACAACTGTTATGCTAGGTTGAAACTAAACAAGAGAAATTCTACTATGGGCTGTTGACCGGTTGCACTGAGCGGGGGAGAGGGTACCCCTCGGGTCCTGTATTTATAGCGAGTTGTACTCACAGAGACAGAAACGAGGGGATAGGTGGGTACGCTCCTCGATTAGTACTTTAGTGAGTGTACTCCTCATAGAGCTAGCTACATGGGAATTATCGGGTGTACCCCAAGGTTATTGTATTATTATTTATTCCTTTAGGAGAGCACCCCTCCTAGAGCTATTGACCACTTGGTTATTAGTGGTTATTTTTTTATCGGAACTTATCCATTCCGGTGTGTATGTATATATGTATATGTTTGGGCTTGTGCCCTGAAGGTCTGATCAGAAGATACACATGAAATGTGCATAGTTTTAGGCATAATTTTAGATGTATTTACTCTCAATTTATCATGATTATATACCTTGCCTTGCATTATTTCATCATATTCTCTTAAATCGAATCCTTTACTGTATGATTAGTGATTCCATGTGCATTTCAAAGAATTTTGGTGATTTTATTGGAGAATTCGAAGAAACAGCCTCTAGCACAGCATGAGCCTGTTGTTCATTACAGAATCAGTAAAAGGCCCGAATCCCCCTCCAATCACAAGTTATCCACTGGATTTCACCACCTTTGCCTTGATCCACGAAGCCATCACGCCACCACATCAATCTCAAGAAGAGCTGAATTCAATTGCTGAGAAAAATGGAAAGAGAATGCACACAGCCTCAGGCACAGGCCCAGCACAGGCTGAGCCTGGGAAATCTGCAGATGACCAGAAACGCAAATAAAAGAATATAAAACTCAGCCACTTGCAGAGCTTGACCACTTGCAAAACTTTCAACTCTGCAATTATAAACTGAGCGTTTCAGAAGACTTTAGGCATGGGATAGAGGAGATAATCATTACACCCAAGGATTATTGCAATTAAAGAACTATTATCTTCCCCTAAAGTGTTCTAAAATCTGCAGATTTGAAGATTTCAGCCTTGGCACACCTCCCAAGGTGCCTTATCCCGAGGAACATGATGGGTAACTGAAACCCAACTTGCCCAACTCTCATACCTTCCAGCAAGTGGGAGAAGACAGAAGAAGAAGATCTGCGCCTATAAATAGGAAGAAGGAAGAAGAACTGACCATCGATTAATCCATCGATCCAAAGAAATTGCAGAAGCTTAGGAACAGAGGCAGAAATCCAGTTTCAAGGGGGCACACGATTCTGCAGCTTTTGCTGCAGAAATCATGTTGCCCCTAGCCTCCCAGTTGTTCCCAACCTGATGCTTTTCGTTGTTTTTGTTATTTCTGTAATTTTGAGCATGCACTGAACAACCCCTCTTAGGTTGAAGGGGAGAACTTGTCTTTGACTTCATTGTAATAAATTGCTCATCTTATGCTCTAAACCCGTTTTTTTTGTTTTGGTTATTGCACACTTGATACATGTTTGAGTTCTGGCCAAACCCTTGCATGATGATAGGTAGCTAGGTGAAGAACCGAAAGGAGAAGCCATAGTTACTGGAACAACAACAACCATCCCTTAGTTTCTAGCCTTTGACACAAGTTAGGAATTAATTGAGGAATTAGTCCCAACACCCAATCTTAATCCCCTTGGTTTGACCGATGCAAAAGCATTCAGATGAGTGAGAGCCTTGGGAGGAACCTGTGAGTGAAAACAAATGGGTTCAGTATAGGTTGAGAGCGCCTGCAAGAACTGATCTGTGTAATTGACTTTGTGTTCTCGATAGGCCCAGCCACAGGTTCAGCACTGGCTCATCCTGTTGCGGCACAGTCAAGAAGAATGACACCACTTTTAATCTGATTCTTAATTGATTATTGAGTAGCCTATTTTTAATCTAGTAGCTGCTTGGTGAAGGACCGAAAGGAGATGCCAAGTGTGCTAGACCAACAACAGTCAGCCTTCACTCCTTAGCCGTTCGAAAGAAGACAGGGAGAGACTGTGGGAAAACATGCCCCAACACCAAACTTCACCGCTAAGTGGATGTCTATTCTAGTGACAGGTGGTAGATGGAAGCTTAGAGAACTATCAATAAGATCGAAAGTCGTTGGTAGTACATTAGGTTGGGAGCCCCTTCAAGACATCTTATCAAACACAGGCCGTCAAACAGGCTCAGCCTGTTGTGCGGCTATTGAGCAATTTAAAGCATGAAACAGGACATGTGAACCTCGGACACCTAAGACTTTACTTAATCTGATATGTTCCTATTTCAACACCACTGTTACTTTTATTTTCTTGCTTATTTTATATTTCAATAGCATTCACCCAAAATTTATGCCTTGTTTGTTTAAGCCTAATTTGTCTATTTGATGGTAACAGGCTCAACCCAGTCCCTGCGGATACAACCTTGATAGTACTACAACAACCCTGTGCACTTGCAGGACCCCTACCATCAGACTCTACCACGCCCGACGCACACAGTAGAGGGCCCTAATAATAAAAAGTACAACTGTTATAAATCTTAAGGATCATATTCATAGTGAGAAGATGAAACACATACGTGGGATAAAATTCTATGGTGACTTGTGATGTGCACTGATGATGACTAGCTTTGTGCACTATGGTTTTTTCCACTGCCACGTACCGCATATTCGAGGTTGATTTGTACTCGTGTATATCCTGGTTTATTTGTTATGGTGAGACAGTGATTGGTCTCACACCTCACGTCTTTTACAGGTTAATTGTTCGTTGATCAGGAGTGCATATAAGCAGGTGGGGGTTATGAACACCCAAATTTGACCCACGAATATTCCTCTAATTTAGATGTTGGTTACGCTCAAACCATAAGATCAATGAGATGATTTGGTCTATGGCTAAGGCACACTTAAAATTTACTTTGGTAGAATGCATATTTAATGAATTGGAGTTTATGTGTTTGAACCTTAGGATTAATGAGATGATTTAATCTTAGGATAAAAATATATTAAAACCTAGTTCATTAAAATATTATCCTATTTTATTTACTTGGGCTTTCTTGTTTATTTTAACCCAATTATAATGAGATGACTTATTTTTGGGTTAAGGATGGATTTGAGGGCTTAAATTAATAAAGTATGGACTTTCCAGAGTTGAGTAGCCCATAAACACATTACTTGCAGACTAATTTTAGCTCTAATTTTTGTGAAAAATCAGAGTTAAATCATCCTTTAATGGTAAATGTGTTTTTGGTATGATTTTGGGCACAAAATGGGGACTTAATGTGTAGTCAATCAATTAGGAGATGATTGGGGGGAGTACTAATCAAGAAAAGAGGTGATTTTGGGATGATTAGGGGTTAATTACGCGATGGAATCAAACCAGGGAGGAATTAAGGGAAACCGGGAGCAAAAAAGGAAACAACAGGGAAAATGTGGCATCCATGACCACCGGCCATGGCGGCCATCCAGTCCATGACCGCCGGCTCTGGCGGTCTTGGCGCCCAGAAATACCCGATTTCCCTGATTTTCGCTCCTAATTTGATTTTACACGGTTTTGGCCCAGATTTTTGGCTGAGACCTTGGTCATTAAGTATAAATAGGACCCCCACTTGCATTTCAGAGGATCAATTGCTCATTTACACACACCCCCCATAAGCTTTGTTTGCTTGGAGAAACTCTACTTCTCCAAGCCTAGAAACACTTTTAGGGTAGAAACTCTGGAGGAATTTTGTGGGTACCATCATCAAAAAGGAAGCAAGGGTGAACCAAGAAGAGATTAACAATTGAGCTAAGGAACGGGAAGACGGTGGGTACATAATCCAACCCAAACCAAGGAGCTAGAGGAGGGCTACAAGAGGTAACACTAAACCCTATGATGCTTACTATTTGCTGAGGTTTTGATGATGATATTATGATGTGAGTGTTTTGATGCCATGAACAAGAACTACGTTGGCTTTGAACCCTGTCGCCGGGGTACGTAGGTGGTCTCTAGTGGTGGAGGCTCAAGCCCAAACGTTTTTATTTCCTTTTTGTTTCAATTTTATTTTATCATTGTGTGTTTTGTTTCCACACTATGAACACACTATCATAAGGAATACATATGTTCTCCAATTTCATAAAGTTTCGCTCCAACATGGATGGGTGCCTAACACCTTCCCATCCATGACGAACCCCCGGGTCCAGCATCTTTGGTTCGTTAATCGGTTGCCTAAATGGAGTCATGAAAGGGTTTTTCCCGAATTTTTCCTTATAATAAAATTCGGGTGGCGACTCCAAAGATGTTAGATGATGGTTAAGAGGAAGTTGTAAAGGAATAGGTGAGGTGGCCCAAGTGATTATGGGTCGGGTCATCACAGCTGGCGACTCCACTGGAGATTCTGAGGGTTCAAGAAACTTTGTGTGATCATTGAATTTTGTATGCCCTTTTATGTGTCATCATAAGTGCCTTGCATTCATAATGGTTGATGTGAAGCCTCTGCCATAAGAGGGCGACGGAATCCAAGTCTGCTATATGCTTTCCTTAAGCGATAGTGGCTTGAGTGAACCCGTTTCTCGATTCTTAGTAATGATGGGGATTAATGGGCCTTGACCTCACGCGATATCAATTATCACATGTGAGTAGGTCATACTATTCCCTAGCAGCAATCTCTAGCCCCCAACCAGCTGCATACCCTGAGCATCTCATGCATGATGAATCAATAAGTGGTATGTGCATTTTGTGTGAAATTTGTTGTTGATTTCAGTATGTGTAAATATGGTGTTTTTCATGTCGATAAACATAAAAACATAAAAAAATTCTAGAAAAGAGTATAGTCAAAATTGTAGCGGGACCGCCGTGCTAACTATGCATTGGGTGCTATATTGCGTAGTGTGAATTGATGAGTCTAGTAAACGAACCCTAGGGGAGTAAGTCTACATGTTTAAGCCGATGATAAAATTTTGGTGTTGTTTCCCTAGTTGACGGCTATGTTCAATCGGTCTACCTTGTCTTAGAGAATTCACATTTGCATACATTTAGCATCGCATCACATGTTTTTCAAAGCACAAAAACAAATTCGAGCTAGGGTGTCTCATTTTTCAATGTCCAACCCTTTTGAACCTGAGTCTTCATGAGATATATATATTCTGGAAGAATAGAAAAAATATTTTCCGACTGTATCTCATCACACTTTCCCACCATTTTCAAATGTCTTGGAAGAAAACAAAGCTTGAGTCTAGGATTCCTGATGACCATGAACTCTATCATTAGAATTGCCATTAGGACACTATGGGTGAGTAGTGTCTTGATTGGAAGGGGATGGTGAAGATATTAGGGATGATGGGTACATCACAAGGTGATGAATCTCAGTAGACAGGGAGATGATGAAGACATTGGAAATCATGGAGGTATCCTAAGGCGAAAGGTGGAAAGAAGGCAGAGGTAGTGACGAAGCATCAACTCAAGACACCAAGATGATTTTGGGCCTTCTCGTGAGAGGAGATGTAAACCCCAATATTTATGGCAGAAGAAGTGAGGTGGGATGACCTGGTTAGGCCTTCTCGCGAGAGGAGATGTAAGCCCCAATAATTATAGTAAGAGAGATGAGATGAGGTAACCTGATTGGGCCTTCCTCAAGAACACTGATGCAAGCCCCAGTTTTTTACTTGTGAAGATTTGATAAACCAAGATGAGAAGCCGAGCTAAAGAATCGAGTTGAAGAGCTGAGCCGAGGGGTCATGTTGACAAGCCGAGTTGAGAAGTATAGTTGAGGTGTTGAGTGGAAGGCGATGAGCTAAGTCGACGGGCTGAGACATTACCATTAGATTTTCTTGTGAGAGGAGATGCAAGTCTGAGCGTTCTCCCATGGAGGAAGATGTAAGCCTCGATTTTTATTCACGAACCCAGTTGATGAGCCAAGGAGAGAAGTTGAGTTGAGAAATCGGGTTGATGAGCTGAGCCAAGGAGCCGAACTGATAAGCCAAGTTGATGAGCCATAATGAGAAGCTGAGTTGATGAATCGGGTTGAAGAGCTGAGCTGAGGAGCCGAACTAATAAACCAAGTTTATGAGCTAAGCCGGCGAGTCGAGTTGTCAAATCGAGGTGCCGAGTTGGGAAGCCAAGAAACCGGAATGCGGAGTCAAGCCAGGCTGACGAGAATTGAGTACTCAAGCTAAGACAAACTAAGGGGGCCTTCTCATGGGAAGAAATGTGAATCCCTATTTTGGTGGAGAGATAAGGAAAAAGAACACGAGATAAGATACAGTGAGGAGAGAATGAATGGGGAGAACTGATGTTTGGGCCTTCTTGTCATAGGAGATGTAAGCCCAGTATTTACAGTAGGAGATATGAGATGAGATGACCCGATTGGACCTTATTCAAGGACGGAGATGTAAACCCGGGTTTTTATTTGTGAACCGAGTTGATGGGCCAAGACGAGGAGCTGAGAGAAGAACCATACAATGAGAGACCGAACTAACAAGTCGAGCTGATGAGCAAAGCTGGGGTATTGAGTGGAGACATTGCCATTGGGCCTTCTCAAATGAACAAGAAGCGAGCCCCAACAATTGGGACACAATGGGGATGATGATGAGAATGATGACAGAGACATGATGAGAAGACAATGGGGAGGGTTAAGAGATAATGGTAAAGATGACAGTGGAGATGATGCATTTCAAGGGGTGAACAAAAAGTGCAAGTGAAGAGTCAATCAAAAACCATAGATCCAATTGCTAAGTATGGACAGAATGACCATCAAGAATTGGGAGAAGAGGGGTAGTTTCTCTTATTCTATGTCCAACAATCATTATTGTCATTTTTTGTGCTTTGATTTTTCACATAAGGAATAAAACTCTGATTTCCTTATCTTCTGTGTATATGTGGCAAAGTGTGCACGACTTCATGATATTCCATTGGATTAACCTTGAGGACCATAAAACGAACTATGAAGACCTAATTCTGTGGATGTAATCCGACCCTACCTAACATATATTCGATTAACCCTAGCTGATTCCTAGACACCCACCTGCACTGGTCTTCAAACATACCCATGTTGACACCTGAGTTACCCCACATGAACTCCATGTTGATTCCATCACATCCACCGTGAACACTGGTCTAGAAAAATTTGCTTCCCAAGAAATGAATCTGGTTTCCAAGTGAGTTATGTCTAATTGCATCTGCTTAAAGAAGATGTCACCCTCCTCAAAAATAAAGAAAAGAAAAGAAAAAAGAGGAAAGAAAAAAAAAAGAAAAGAGAGGGAGAAAAGTGAGGCAAGAAAGTGAGCTTGGTGCCAAAATGTTGACTCATTATCCATCACCAGAAACCAGGAAGAGAAGATGAAATCATAATAAAGAAGACAAGTGTTCCCCCACCTGACCTATCACTTTAAACACCTCGAACCAAACACCGACCCTGACAAATACCTCAAGCCAAACATCACATCCACAGATACGTAGGTATTCCGACAACGGGCCCGGTCTATAAATTATGGTTCCCAGATTGATTCAATGGAAAGATTGGAGTTGTTGTCAGATAGACACGCCAAATTGTTGATTGTATCTTTAATGTCCAGCCCTCTTTTGTAGCCATGGGGTCCCTTCTTTTGAACATGTATTTTGGGTCATTATAAAGTTGTCGATGTCAGTCAAGTCCGTCTCTCCCTAGAAACCCATTTTGAATTTGGTCATCAATGGTCAAGCATCTCCGATGGCCTTTCAATAGCATTCTGGTTTCCTACTAACACCTCATTGAAATCGATAGTCTACCTCTCCATTAGTCAACCGGATATATCCAGCCCGAGTGGTCTTGATCTTGCCCAGACTTCATGGTCTCAATATTCTGTGTCTATGGCTGCTATTCCCACGAAAAAAAGAAAAAAGAAAAAAGAAAAAAGAAAAAAGAAAAAAGAATCTGCTAGGCTGAAAACCTGGAAGGACGGCTTAGGCAAAAGTTAGGACAAGCCTGCTATTTGAAAACCCAAGAGGGCAGCTTAGGCAAAAGTTAAGGCCAAAATGAAAATGAGATAGCAGCCAATGACAACAAAGAGACATCCGTATGTTAGATCACATCGCTCAATCAATGGTCAAAGCAAAGATTGCTCATCAGAGATAGACCACTCGGTTGACCATGTCATCATCAACAAAAGGGGTATAGAAGCATCTGGGCACATTGCCTCCATCTATTTTCGAAGGGATATCCATTCATCCATCCACCTTACCTTGATTGAACAATTTATCCATCAAAACTTTTTTAACAAGGAATGCTTATACTTGGGGTCCCAGTTAGAATTTGAGGTGAATGGGTTCATGGTCATTGGGAATCTCCTTCTTTGAAGCTTTGGGATTTTTGATGGGATAATTCGCCTTTTCTCAAGTTGCTTAACTTTCACCTTGGCTCGAATGGTTTTCAATGCTCATGCATCATACTAGGGGCATTCACATTCAAATGCACTACGTCTAGACAGAAAGCACACACATGTAGAAGTATATGGCACTTACATTCGAGGAGAAAGGGAAGAGAAAAGAGAAAAATCCAGGGAAAAGAGGAAAACATGTCACGAGAACTTGTATTTGCATAGAGGGAAAAGAGAGAGAGAGAGAGAGGATAAACCTGTCATGACACTCACATGTAGAAACTAGGGGCATCCCTATGCATTGAAAAGATGACACACTTAGGCATACTCATGCATCACTTATATGTAGAATATGGATTCCTTGAGAAGGTAGACTTGGTTGAGGACAAATGATCAATGAAAATGACAACATCATACATTCATCACTTGATGTAGACTCACATTTCCTGAGGTTGATGACTGGAGGGGCATGGCTTATTCGAATCTTTAGATGACTCAGTCTATAGAATAACGGGCGTGCCATGCCCTCACCTAAGGTGTAGACATTATGATTACCTATAGACTCTAAGGGCACTGCGGCCCCCCAACTTTTGATTGATGTTGGGCATGATGTAAGGGGCATGCTACCCCTTGATATGATTTATTTTCCCAGGGGCTTGGCGGGCCCATTTATTCAAACTAGATAGGTTACCTATTTGAACATGGGTTGGGACACCTCAGATAATTCTACACCAGGGGCATACTAGACCTAGCCTTTCTGGAGCCATGACCAGACGATGTTGGGGGCATGGTGGCCCACTTCGAGAGAACCGAACTAAGGGCATGATGTGCTCGCATTTAGGCAAGGGGCAAGACAAACCTTACCTCCTTCAAGCCCACTAGGGAACCCAAGAGCCCAGGAGACATGAGCCATAGACAACCCATCAAACCCGGTTGGATGACATAGGGGCATGTGATCCAGACCACCCAGCCGCGCAGTGACACCCACCTTCTAAGCTTTTCCCCGAACCAATAAAACAATGAGAGAGCCTGAGATACTTAGACCGGCTAGATGATGAGAGAACATGAGATATCCAGAGATGAGACAACCGAGTCGTGAGTGCACAGCCGAGGGCCCGATCCCTGCAATCTAAAGGGGAGTGAACCTGAAGCCGGAGATGAAGGAGATTAAAAGGAACTCAAACATGAGAGAAAACTAGGAAAGAACCTAAAGTCTGGACCCAGCACCCGCAAAACCGAGGGATGAGGGAGACCAGACACGAGGGAATCTAGATGAGAGAAAATCCTAAGAGAAAACCAGGAGAGAACCTAAAGCCGGGACCCAGCTTCTGCAAACCGTGAGATGAGAGACTAGACCTGAGAGGAACCAGAACTGAAAAGTCCAAAAGCCGGGACCCAGCTCTCGCAAACTTTGAGACACAAACCAAAAGTTGGGACCTAGCACCCTCAAGCTGTGAGACAAGGGAGACCATGAGACAAGCCACCAAGAGGAGAGCAAGCCAAAGCCGGTACCTAACACTCGCAAGCTGTGAGACGAGGGAGACCATGAGAGAAGCCACCCAGGGGAGAGTAAACCAAAGCCGGGACCTAACACCCGCAAACCGAGAGATGAATGAGATCAGACATGAGGGAGCCCAGATACCAAGAGATGAGCAAACCCATGAGATGAGCAAACACAAACCCTAAATTGAGAGAACTTGGAAAAAACCGAGAGATGAGCAAACCAAAAGCCGGGACCTAGCACCCGCAAACCGTGAGACGAGAGACCAGACTTTAAAGGAACCAGAACTGAGACATTCAAAAGCCGAGACTGAGCTCCCATAAACCATTGAGAGACACATATAGAGGCCGGGACTGAGCTCCCACAAACCCTGAGAAACACACACCTAGAAGCCGGGACCGAGCACCCGCAAACCTTTAGGGACAGACATCCCAAAGCCGGGACCGAGCACCCGCGAACCTTAAGGGATAAATATCCCAAAGTCGGGACGGAGCACCCACAAACTTTGAGGGAAAGACATCCCAAAGCCAGGTCCGAGCTCCCGCAAACCTTGAGAAGCGCTGAGTACCCCAGGGGGGACGATGAAATCCTTAGTTAGCAAAGATGAGATGATTCTTTGGTGACAACCCAATAGATGAGAAGATTCTATACAAACCTTGGGATGAGATGATTCCCAAAACCCCGGGATGAGATGATTCCCAGCAATCAACAACCTTCGGGATGAGATGAGTCCTGAAGTGGAGCACGGAGTGCTCCAACCATTGACACACACCACTTGCATCAACTCATTCAAATTTGGTTGTTCGTTTTTCTCGCGTTGTTTCGTCCTTAGTTTCTAAGGACTTTTCAACGAGGGGCATCTGTGAACACCCAAATTTGACCCACGAATATTCCTCTAATATAGATGTTGGGTATGCTCAAACCATAAGATCAATGAGATGATTTAGTCTATAGCTAAGGCACACTTAGAATTTATTTTGCTGGAATACACATTTTACGAATTGGGGTTTATGTGTTTGAACCTTAGGATTAATGAGATGATTTAATCTTAGGATAAAAATATATTAAAACCTAGTTCACTAAAATATTGTCCTATTTTATTTACTGGAGCTTTATTTTTTATTTTAACCAAATTATAATGAGATAATTTATTTATGGATTAAGGATGGATTTGAGGGCTTAAGTTAATAAAATATGGACTTTCCAGAGTTGAATAGCCCATAAACACATTACTTAAAGACTAATTTTAGCTCTGATTTTAATTAAATCATCCTTTAATGGTAAATGTGTTTTTGGTATGATTTGGGCACAAAATGGGGACTTAATGTGTAGTCAATCATTTAGGAAATTGGGGGGAGCACTAATAAAAAAAAGAGGTGATTATGGATTGATTAGGGGTTAATTATGCGGTGGAATCAAATCAGAGAGGAATTAAGGGAAACCGGGAGCAAAAAAAGATAGATCGGGGAAAACGCGGGGTACCGGGCGGCCAAGGCAGGATGAACGCCGGCCTTGGCAGTCTTGGCATCCATGACCGCCGGCCATGGCGGCCATCCTTTCCATGACCACCGGCCCTGGCAGTCTTGGTGCCCAGAAATGCCCGATTTCCACAATTTTCGCCCTTAATTTGATTCTCATGATTTTGGCCCAGTTCTTTTGGCTGAGAACTTGGTCATTAAGCAGGTCCACGCTCCTATACTCCCCCAACACACTATAAATAAGACCCCCCACTCACATTTCAGAGGATCAATTGCTCATTTACACACACTCCCCATAAGCTTTGTTTGCTTGGAGAAACTCTACCTGTCCAAGCCTAGAAACACTTTTAGGGTAGAAACTCTGGAGGAACTTTGTGGGTACCATCATCAAAGAGGCAGCAAGGGTGAACCAAGAAGGGATTAACAATTGAGCTAAGGAACGGGAAGACGGTGAGTACACAATCCAACCCAAACCAAGGAGCTAGAGGAGGGTTACAAGAGGTAACACGAAACCCTATTATGCTTACTATTTGCTGAGGTTTTGATGATGATATTGATGATGTGAGTGCTTTGATGCCATGAAAAAGAACTCCATGGGCTTTGAACCCTGTTCCCGAGGTACGTAGGTGGTCTCTAGTGGTGGAGACTCAAGCCCAAATATTCTTATTTTCCTTTTTGTTTCAGTTTGGTTTTATCATTATGTGTTTTGTTTCCATTCTATGAACACACTATCACAAGGCATATATAAGTTCTCCAATTGGACAAAGTTTCGCCCCAACATGGATGGGTGCCTAACACCTTCCCATCCATGACGAACCTTTGGGTCCAGCATCTTTGGTTCTTTAATCAGTTGCCTAAATGGAGTCATGAAAAATATTTTTCTGAATTTTCCCTTATAATAAAATTCGGATGGCGACTCCAAAGATGTTGGGTGATGGTTAAGAGGAAGGTGTGAATAGGTGAGGAGGCCCAAGTGATTTTGGGTCGGGTCTTCACAGTGGTGTTTTCCTCTTGTCAGGTCGAATCCATAGACTTCATTACATACATGTTTTCTTATTTATTGGTCTTCCACTGCATACTCGATGTAAGGTATAATTTGTTGTATAATTGAATGATGATTGTGTCCTAGCTAATGTAGCCGGTGTTGAGAGTTGGGCTTGCATTGAGTTGGTTTTTGTTTTGGAAACAGTTATGTTTGCCTTGGCATGATTTATTGATCTCTCAGTTCGTTTTGATGTTTATATCGTATCCCGAGAATAGAAGGGCAATTTGGTCATTTTATAAACTATATCAAATTTAATTGGTTATTTTGGGATACGAGCATTTCAGTTGGTAGCGGAACAGGCCATAGATCCATGGGGGTATGTTGGTGCGTTTTGTGCTTTTAAGTGCATAAATCTGCTCCTTTTTGTGTCATCTTTTGAATTGTTTTATGCAGTCATATAGTGAGTCTTACTATAGATCCGGTGTAGGACACACACCTACTAAGGGTCAGAACGACCCAGTGTTGTTGAAATGACATGCTTACCGTTACAGCTTAGGTTGTAGTAAAATTTATTTTTGTGGAATATCCACTGCTTTATTAGAGTCGGTGTAGACTCTTGACTGTTGGTTAGGTTTCTTGTCTGTATGAATACACCGTCATGTTCTCTTCTAGACCTTGTTAGGTTGGGCAGATAAGAGCCATGCATAATCAGGAATCCTGTGTTGTTGCTCGAAGGTGCTAACCTACGGTAACATGTCTGATGGTTCCAGCGATGGAACTGGCCTTTACAAGTAAGAACCATCGGTTTAATTTTATATTTTACATCTATCAAGTGATGATCTAGTGTGATTCTTACATATATGAATTTATGTAATGTGGTAAACATGTTAATTGTGGTCTGATTATCTGAGCTCGAGGATTTTAGTTTTTTTTTCTTGTGAATAATTTTATGGATTAAATCTTATTCGGAGTTCGAGCTAATAACTTTTAATTTAATTTGAGTTTGATTAAATGGCATATTAGGTGAATTTTCTTTCGATGATACTTGAGGTACTTAACTTGCTGAGGTTTGAGATATTAATGGTGAATGTGATTAAAAAAAAATCTTGGTCATGAATCTTTGTTGAGGTTACAGTTCAATGTACTAGAAG
Organism: Turnera subulata; assembly: GCA_028386065.3. NCBI lineage: Eukaryota > Viridiplantae > Streptophyta > Magnoliopsida > Malpighiales > Passifloraceae > Turnera > Turnera subulata. The sequence goes on along the minus strand of JAKUCV010001010.1, from coordinate 31,480 downwards.
AGGATGCCGATAGTATGTTATATTGTGGTTTGATTTGTGAGGTGATCTTGGATATTGGGAATCAATTGCTAGATAATTAATCATCTGATGAGAGATGCGATGATGCTTAAGTTCTTTATCAAAGAAGCTTTGATGATGTTCATACTATTTATGGCTTGAGAGATAGGGTCATGAGTATGAGTTGTGCAAGGGCGTTTGGGTCTTGAGGAATCCAAGTTATAGAATTATAACTGTGATATTCTGGAAATGATCGGGATCTAGTGCCTAAGATATGATCTGGGATCCATACAAATTTGGCTAAAAATTGGTGTGAGAAAAAGGAGATGTTTTGAGGTTCGGAACATGAAATAGAATATGGATTTTTTGGTCTTGAGGTTTTCAGAATAGGAATGAGGATCTTGTTACTTAGGTAACAATTTTAAGTTTTAATACCTGAGGGTATGCTTAATAGATTAACAGATTTGGGTATATTTGGTTGGAGAAAAGTATCAATGATGATAAATGATATGAATCATGGTTTCTATTGATGAAACTGTAGATATGATTGAGTGAGACTCATCGATTATTGTGTTGACCAACTAAAGTTGATGATCGACTTTGTACGGTGGAATTCTTGCTCGGAAACGTGTTCGATGGATATACCTGATGGTTCTACTTGGTGGTTTTGGCTGACGGTACTTTGATATTGAATGACACCGATGGTTTCCTTCAAGCACTTGCTTTGCCTATATATATTTCGAGGACGAAATTTTTCATAAGTGGGATAGAATTGTAACGCTTCGATTTTTTATAAAATTTTATTCATGTAAAATTTTGGAGATAATTCCCGATTTACCCTCATAGAAATCTCTTTCGGAATTCTTTTGGCCAAATGGAATTCAATTTTCTTGAGTTGTTTAAATTTATTCTTAAAGGAAACCCCATGCTATTTTTATTTTCAAGTTTATTCCAATTTGGTTCTTTAGAATAAAATTTGTGTTTAGGTATGTAACACAAATTTTGGAGTATTATTGACCAATACTACGTAGTTTTGGAAAGTTCAGTACATTAAACTCATGCTTGGCCTGTGTTTTGGCCAAGGGAAGAGGGTTGAACGTAGCTAAGACCAAAACGGCGTCCTTTTGGTCCTGGCCGAAATCAACCCTAACCCTAGGGTATATAAGGAAAACTTTTCTCTCTCTCTTTTTTTTTTCTTTCTCTCCTAGTCATTCCCATCTTTTCTCTCTTCTTTCTCTCCTGGGCGTTCCCATCTTTTCTCTCCTCTTTCTCATTTTTTTCCTTTCTGCCGCTGCACATCACTCTCTCTTCCTCACTTCTTCTAGTCGCCACCATCTTCTCTTCTTCTCTTTTCCCTTCCTCAAACCAACCTTGCCGCTATTGCATCGTTTTGCCGTCATATGGGAGGAGGCAGCTGCTGTTCCAATGAGGAAGGAAGTCGAGGCTTGAGACGGGATCAGAGGGTGCAACAGGGAGTCGCCGGTGCCGCCTTCTCATTAAGCCGCAGTTCTTCTCCTCCCCTTTCTTTATCATCCTTAGCCTCTTGTGCGACTGAGTCACCATCAACATCCACGACCTCATTCTTGCCTGCTTTTGAGACCTCTGCACCCTCGCTCCCAGCAACCGGCATCTCCTGTTTCTCCAACAACTCAAGCAGCTCCAATGTCCGTGGATCCGAAGGCATGGCATGAGTTTCTCTAACCTTAGTCATATCCTCAGCCCCGGTCTCGGCCATGTTGTCCTGATAGGTAGGGGGCAGGTGTAAGGATTCCGGGTACCCATAGGTTGATGTCCTTACTACTCTCACATTTCCTCCCACTTCTTCGGTTTTATTTAATTTGACGACACCCTACTTCACATGCACTTGGATTCATAGTAAACACACATACAGGCACCACACATTAGTTTCTCATGCGCGAGATGCTTGGGTATGCAGCTGGTTGGGGGGCCTAAAAACCATCGCTAAGGGATAGTTTGGCCTACCCACATGTGACGTAGGACGCCGCGTGAGGTCGCTGGCCTATTAACCCCTGTCATTGCTAAACTGCGAGAAATGGGTTCACTCTAGCCGATAACCCCGTAGGACGGTATGCACAGGACCAGGATCCCTTCACCCTCTTATGGTAAGAGCTTCACAACATAAGAGATGAATGCAGGACACGTACATGACAAACAAAAGGCATATGTTAATCAATGATTGCACATGATCTCTTAAACCCTCTGTGTCCCCAACGAATTCGCCAACTGTAACTGACCAAGAAATTCGTCGGGCCTACTCACCACCTTCTTCTTAACCGTCATCCACATCTTTGGAGTCCCCACCCGAATTTTATTAAAGGGCAAAATTCGGGGAAAACCTTCCTTAGGCAACCGATGACTCCTTAAGGCAACCGAATAAGCGAACCAAAGATGTGGACCTGGGGGGTTCGTCATGGATGGGAAGGTCTTGGGCACCCATCCATGTTGGGGCGAAATAAGGTGCAATTAAAGATAAACATATGCCATGCACAAACAAACAAATAACAAAGATAAAACGAAAGCAAAACTGAAAATAAATAAAGATTGAGCTTGCATTTCCACCTAGAAACTGCCTACGTACCCCCTGATAATAGATTCAAAGCTCACGTAGTTCTTAGCATGCATCACATACAATCACAGCATCATCATCAGTAATTCTTCACAGCAACAATCAACCAAGAAAATTAGAACGAGTTACCTCTTGTAGCTCTCCTCTAGCTCCCGTGCGTTTACCACTTCACAACAGATTTTTGACAGAACTTTAACGAGGGATTCGGGATAGAATGAGGCCGAACCAGCATCTGGCTTGAACAACAAAGTAGTAGAGCTACTTCTCAGCTTTCTAGGGACACCAAGATTCCAACAAACTAATGCCCACAGCTTCAGATATCACCAAAATACTCAGACTGCCTCCACTGCAACCTTCCTCTCGGGTTTAGCACTTTATTTCCAACGGTTTGCTTGAATCCGCCTCCTTATCCTTCTCTTCTTGATCTCCTGCTGCTACTGACTCCTTACTATTCCTCTCCACAAAATTCCTCCAGAATTTCTTGGAAGGGTTCCTAAGCTTGGAATTAGAGAAATTTCCCAAGCACCTAAGCTTATGTGTGTATAGAGGGGGAAGAGAGAGAATTGGTGAGCTTTTGAGGGTGAATGGGGGTCCTAATTATAGTGTCTGGGGGGTCTGGACATGGTGTTGATCTAAGGGTCGGGATTGAATCCCTAGATCCAATAGTAGATATCCGAAATCAAGAGAACAAGAAATAATCGGAAACTGCCAAAACTGGGAAGGATGTCCACCAAGCCATGGCGGTCCTCTCGCGACGACCGCCAGGCATTGGCGGTCCTGTCGCCATGTCAGCCAGCACCTGTTTCCAAATTGGTTCTTTCCTTCTTGGTTTTGATCCTCATAATTCCAGTCCTGCTTGATTCCCACGCCATTCCTTATCAGTTTTTTACCTGTTTTCAGCTCCAAAGAACCTCCTAACTTGTAGCTTACCCACTCCCCTTTTCCTAATTAAGTTGTCCTCCTCCTCACTCTACTCTACATACCATAAACACCAAAAACAATTATTGAAACAATTTAATTCGAATTTCTGGACGAAAGTCAGACTAAAGGGCCTCTAAGGTCAGTGTTTTTGATGGGCCAATATTGCTGTAGGATCCATATTTAATTATTCCAAGCCTCTAACTCATTTTAAACCCAAAATCATCTCAAATGGGTCCAAAATAAATAAAAAGCCTAAGACAACTAAATACCCACATTTTATTAATTTCAAAACCTTAAGTACATTAAACTCAAAATTAAATCATCTCAATAATTCTAAGTTGAATGTACCAAAATTCAGAATTCATAAAATATTAATACTCTATTAAATTAAAAATAGATTTCACCTAAGGATCGAGTTATCTCATCAATCCGTAGACAACAATATATCCATAATTTAATAAAATATCAGTGGATCAAATTTGGGGTGTTCACAGTATTGGATTCCAAAACCAAATAAAAGCCTTTATGTCGTCCTAAAGACAAAAATACCCTCGGCATTTTTTCTTCCTCCCCGATATTCAAACATAACACCAGCAACCTCTTTCATCTATCTGTTCTCTGCCCTCGCCTTAATCGACGACCACCCATCTCCATCGCTACCGCGAGGAGGACGCCCCGCTGCCTCAACAGTCGCTTTCGTTTACCCAATTGTCATCGGTCGTCATGGGTAGATCGGTGCACCGCCTTCCCCTCCTTTTATTCCTTTCTTTTCTTTTCTCCTCTCGAATTTCTTCCTAAGGAATTTTTCTTTTCGTTTGTTTTGTTCTTTGGGGTGATTTGTTTAGAAGACGCTACACTTCTCGGACCTTGAAGCCAGTGTCCAGTATCTCGAGTTGACTTCTCCCTCTTCTCGCAATCTAGATTCGCCCAGGTTTGTTTTTTGTATTGCCTTTTGTTATTAGCTTGTGATTCTGTTTAAATGGGCTTATTTATGGATGACCTAGATAGACTGATTGAATAGCCGATTATTCTTGTAGAGTTTGATGTTATAACAGTTGTGGTGCTATGATTTGGTGAAGGAATTACCTCCTCGGTTGCAACATTTTTTAAGCAACCAAAAGTTTTCCTGTGGTGGGTTTCTAATGTTTATTTTTCTTTTTTTTTTTGCTTTCTTACACTTGATATTAGTTTTATAGCTGCTTTTTTTTGGTGATATGCTGATTGTGTTTTGATTTTTTTCAGCTCCAAGAAATCTGGTAAGGGAAAGAGGCCCAGCAAGGGTGGAAACCGATTCTGGAAGGGCATCGAGTTGGGTTTTAAAACCCCAAGAGAGGCTATCGAAGGTTTGTTTCATTTTTGAAAAAAATCATGCATTGTTTTGGTTGAATGGCAAATGTCAGTTTCCTAATAGACCAAATCGCTTGCTATTACTTATGTCCTTGAGCTGTCTGATTGTTGTTGTATTAGCCGCTTTTAACATACCTGAGTTAATTTTTATGCTGTGAATTAGAGTTGCGTTATTGAGTAATTTCTATGGGTCGTGCCCGTGATCCTCACTTCTTGTTACTATGTTATTTGAGTAATAAAGGATGATATTCTTGCTTGCTTTGCTAATTGCAAGCTAAGAACAAAAAGCATTGGGTGGCACTATGTAAAGACCCGAGTACTATAGGTGAAACCACTCAATTCTGTTCGTTTTAGCGTGAGCCAAGTATTGATTGTTGGGTTAAGATAATTAACATGTGCATTAGTGATTAATTAATGATTCATCTCTATCTAGCCCCAACTTGGGATCATCAGACATAGGTACCCAGTCAGCCTATGCTGACTTTCTGGAAGATTGACGCAATTTGTTGTAGACACTCCCATACTCTATAAACTTGGTATCTAGCTTAGTTTAACTCAGAAAATGTTGGACTAAGAAACTGGGCAGGTTTCACAACGGATAGATTCGAATCCGATCAACCTAAGATCTCCAAACCTAGGAGTCTGCTAAGCTTTGGTTGACTTTCTTGTACATTGGAGCCATCTGTTGGAGGCGCTACTATGAGCACAAAATCCGCAAGTTTGTTTCTATCTGTTCTAAAGGTGTTTGTTTAAAGGACTACAAAGGTCTCACAATGACTCATTCTGATTCAGTCCAACCTAAGAGAATCAAACATAGGCAGCGGCTCAGCATATGCAGACCACTTTCTGGAATTTAAAGTGATGAACGTTTTGGCGCCAATGATGCCAATTCTCGAGGTAGCAGAAAATGACAGCTAGCCGTTGGATGATGAGGCTACCACTTCTCCCAGCCTCTATAAATTGAAGGAAAACTGAAGAACTCAAGTCAGAGCTGCTATTACGAAGTCTTGACATTATACTACAGGAGTTACACTTGCAGTTCTCCAAAAGAGCCTAAATTGAGTGATATCTTAAAGGCTAAAGAGTTAAGCTTAATTGTACATCTTCTTGACTTTGTTATTGAAGATTCCTTGCTGTGAGATCAGAAACACCTTAGTGGGAACCTAGGATTAGTTTGCTGAGGTAGGATTCACTAAACCGGGGAGGTTTGTGGTGAGTGATAGGTTTGAGCTTAGCCTAGGAAAAAGCTTGTAAAAGGTTGTGGTTGAACCCGTAAAAGGCACGGTATAGTGATGGTTAGAAATCTCAAGGTGGACTCCTTGAGTAGTGGTTGTAGTCCTTAGTGGCAAACCACTCTAAATCGATGTGCCAATCTCTCTAACCTTTCTCTCTAAGTGTGTATTAGTGTGTGGATTAGTGCTCATAATCTGCAGATCCAAGTCCTTGAAGGATTTGGCATCAACCGTGCCAAATCAGTGATTAATCGAAAAGGGGCTAATTCACCCCCCCTCTTAGCCAAATTGGGCCTACAATTGGTAGCGGAGCAACGATCTCTATTATTGGATTAACCTCCAGTAGGAAAAGATCATGGCATTCGAGGGATAGAACATCAACAATGCTCCATACTTCAATGGGTTGAACTTCGACCATTGGAAATTCCGCATGAAGACTTTCCTTGAAGGAAAGAACTTGGAAATATGGCAAATTGTGAGCACTCCATATTCACGACCAGCAAAAGATATGCAGTTCTGGAATGAAGAAGAAATGAAGAAGGCAAGGCTAGATGCACAAGCAAATAATGCTCTCCTTTGTGGCATTAGTCAAGCCGAGTTTGAGAGAGTGCGCTCTTGCAACACCGCACATGAAATTTGGAGCCTTCTTTGTGTAGCCCATGAAGGCACAAACCAAGTAAAAGAATCTAAGATGAACAGACTCATGAGGGACTTTGAGCTGCTTCAAATGAGGCCAGATGAGTCAATTCAAGAGCTGGACACAAGGTTCACAATTTTGTGTAATAACCTTTCTTGTCTTGGAAAGGTGGTCACAACAAAAGAAAAGGTGACCAAGATTCTCAGATCTCTTCAAGCTGAATGGGAGCCTAAGGTGAAAGCAATAGAGGAAGCTAAATATCTGAACACCCTCACCTACACTGAACTTATGGGTAACCTCATTGTGCATGGCTCGAAATTTGAAGAGAAAGCCAAAAAGAAGAAAGAGCTTGCTCTCAATGCACAAGGAGATGATTCTAAGTGTGACTCAGAGATTGTCTTAGTTACTCGGAATTTCATTAGGTTCATGAAGAAGAGGAACCAAAGAAGGAACCAAAGAGGAATAAAACTTAAAGAATCAAAGAAGGAACAACCTCTTTGCTTCGGGTGTAATCGTCCTGGACATCTCAAAGCCGATTGTCCTTTGCAAAGAAAACCTAAGGACGATGCTTCAAGAAGCAAAGGAAAGAAGGCAATGGCAGCATGGGATGATCTGGATTCTGAAAGTGATTTAAAAGATGAAGAGGCTGCCAACATATGTCTCATGGCAAGAGGCAAAAATGAGGTATCAAATTCCGACTCTTCTGATTTTGAATTTGATAACATACAAGATGCATATGATGAATTGTTTATAAGCTTTAAGAAAATCGCAAAAGAAAACATTCAACTAAAATAAAAAATATAGGCATTAGAGTTTGAGAAGTCAGATCAACAAGCTAGAAGTGATAAGTTGAATGAAGAGCTGGTTTCATGTTCATCTGGCAACATTGATGCCAAAACAAAGCTCGATACACTAACTTATGCCTATAGTGAACTCGAGAAGAAAAGTAAGGCTAACCAGGAGATGTGTGATAAGGTTCAGAAAGAAAAGAATAGGCTGACCAGATACTGTGTATATCTAAATAATATGCTAAAGAAATTTGAGTCTGGAAGTAAAGGTCTAGACATGATTCTTGGACAATAAAGACATACTCTTCAAAAAGTAGGATTAGGAGCAACACATAATGTCTTTGACAACAAGAAGACTCAAAGTCACACTCAACATACTTTCAAAAGTTCCTCATCATATAGAAACAAGTTCATTAAGTCTGATGAAAGCCATAGGAGTCACATTACTTGTCATTATTGTAGTCGACATGGGCATGCCATAAAAAATTACAGTTTTAGGAAGAAAAATTGTCCCATAAAGTTTATGTGGGTACATAAAGGTACCAAAAGTAACCGCCAAGGACCCAATCTTGTGTGGGTACCAAAAACCTGATTATTCTGTAGAAAAAAGGGATCAATAGGTACTCAATAGAATATGCTCAAGACACATGACCGGAGACCCATATATGCTCACATCCCTCTACTCAATAGGCCGATGATCTGGCATCTGCGGTGCCAAATCGAAAGGCAAAGTTCTGGGTATAGGTAATGTTGGTAAACATATTACGATTGAACATGTGCTATTAGTTGATAATCTGAAGTTCAATCTTTTGAGTATAAAACAACTATGCGACCAAGGCTGCAAAGTGATTTTGGAAGCTAATGAATGCTCGCTAACTTGCCTTGAGAACAATGATACTATCTTCACGGGTAAAAGATAAGGAAACCTATACTCTATCAATATATGTGATGTTGCTAACCCCGTAAACAAGTGTTTTTAGTCTTAGCACAGAAACTCCAGAGCTTTGGCACAGAAGATTAGGACATGCTCACATGGAGCTTATGTCAAACTTGCTAAAAAAGGAACTTGTAAGAGGACTTCCACAAATGAAGTTTGAGAAATGAAGTGTATGCCGAGCTTGTCAACTTGGCAAACAAACCAAGAGCTCTTTCAAGCCCAAGAAGGTTCAGTCCACATCCCGGCCTTTGGAAATTCTAAATCTTGATCTTTTCGGGCCAATGAGGATGGTAAGTCTAGGAGGTAAGCAATACACCTTTGTAATTATGGATGACTATTCACGGTTTACTTGGGTATTCTTTCTAGCTCAAAAAGATCATGCTCTTCATGAGTTTGCATCCTTAGTTAGAAAGTTGCAAAATAAGAAAGGGTATAATTTAACAAAGATTAGAAGTGATAATGGTGATGAATTTGACAATATTATCTTTAATCACTTCTATGAAGAAAATGGCATTGATCATATCTTTTTGGCTCCTAGAACTCCCCAAAAAAATGAGATTGTTGAGAGGAAGAACCGAACCTTGTAAGAAATGGCAAGAACCATGTTAAATGAGCATAATCTTCCCACTTATTTCTGGGTTAAAGCAGTAAACACAGCATGCTATATCCTTAATAGAGTGTCTATTAGATCCACACTTGAAAACACCCCTTATGAGCTTTGGAATGATTAGAAGCCTAACATTAGCTACTTTAAAGTTTTCGGGTCAAATTACTTTATATTGAATACAAAGGATGCACTTGGTAAATTTGATGCAAAATCTGATGAAAGAATATTTCTTGGTTATTCAACAAAAAGTAAAGCATACCAAGTGTATAATAAGAGGTCATTATTTATAGAAGAATCTGTGCATGTTGTCTTTGATGAGTTTGTTACTACTAACAATTCCAAGGAGATTGTAGATGTGGACAATCAAAATCCACAACCACAGACTACAGCTGTCCAGGAAATTGAAAAGTAGGAAGACAACAAGGCTGAGAATTCAAATCCACCTAATGAAGTGAGTGCACTTGAGCAAGAACATCCATCCAGCAGAGTGCAACCACATTTGGCATCAAAGGTGCCGAAAGGTCTTTCAACAGATGCCATCATTAGAGATCCAACAAGAGGAGTATCAACTCGCTCATCAATCCACAACATCAATTTGCACCAGGCCTTTCTCTCATTGATAGAGCCAAAGAACATTGCAGATGCCATAAATGATGAAACTTGGATTATGGCTATGCAAGAGGAGCTAAACCAATTTAAAAGAAGTGATGTTCGGGAGTTGGTGGAAAGACCATGTGATCATCCCGTAATTGGAACCAAATGGGTGTTTAGAAACAAGCTGGATGAAGCTGGAAATGTCACAAGAAACAAAGCCAGACTTGTTGCTCAAGGATACAACCAAGAGGAAGGAATTTAATTTGATGAGACCTTTGCACCCGTTGCAAGACTTGAGTCAATTCGCATGCTTTTGGCATTTGCTTCACATAAAGGATTCAAGCTCTACCAAATGGATGTAAAGAGTGCCTTCCTAAATGGATTCATCATGGAGGAAGTGCATGTTGAACAACCTCCCAGATTTGAGAGCTTTGAACACCCCGATCATGTGTTCAACTTGAAGAAAGCACTCTATGGCCTGAAACAAGCTCCAAGGGCTTGGTATGACAGGTTAAGTACATTCCTAACTACACAAGGCTTTATTAGAGGGAAAGTTGATTCTACTCTCTTTGTGTAGCATTTTAAGAGTGATTTAATCATTGTTCAAATTTATGTGGATGACATACTATTTGGTGCTACTTACGACTCTTTGTGCAAAGAATTTGAAAAGATGATGCACAGTGAATTCGAGATGAGCATGATGGGAGAATTAACATTCTTTCTCGGATTCCAAGTCAAGAAACAAAGAGACGGAATATTCATAAGTCAAGCAAAGTACACCAGGGAGTTATTGAAATGATTTGGCATGGATGGTGCCAAAACATGTCCAACTCCAATGAGCACATCAACTAAGCTAGACAAAGATGAATAAGGTAAAGATATGGACATAAAGACCTACAAAGGTATGATTGGAAGTCTTCTTTACCTTACTGCTACTAAACCTAATATCATGCTCAGTGTTTGTCTATGTGCTAGATTCCAAGCATGTCCTAAGGAGTCCCATTTGCGTGCTATAAAATGAATCTTTAAATACTTGAAAGGAACTCCATCTGTAGGACTTTGGTATCCTAGGACTGATGTGTTTGAATTAATTGGGTACTCTAATGCTGACTTTGCTAGATGCAATCTTGATCGAAAAAGCACCAGTGATGCATGCCAATTCTTGTGTCAATCTTTTGTTTCATGGGCTAGTAAGAAACAAAATTTGGTGGTGACATCCACAACCGTAGCCAAATATGTGGCTGCTGGTTCTTGTTGTGCACAAATACTTTGAATGAAACAAACTTTGCTTGATTATGGTCTTACATATAATAATGTGCTTATTTTATGTGATAGTTCAAGTGCCATAAACCTTACAAAGTACCTAGTTCAACATTGAAGAAATAAACACATTGAAATTAGGCGTCATTTTACTTGAGATTATGTGTTTAAGAATGATATAATGCTTGATTTTGTCCAAAGAGAGAATCAATTAGCAGGAATATTTACAAAGTCATTGAAGGAGGACTAGTTTAAAAAGATTCGATTGGAGCTTGGCATGTGCAATCCTCCTCAATTTGGCAAATGAATCAGGTGACATCTTTCCTTAATTTTTGTTGCAGCATACATCACATTCACACACATCACTAGGCATAATTTTTGGGCTGCGATGATAAGCCAAAGCGAAGTGCTCATATGATCATCAATCAAGCATTCCAAAAGAGGAAAGAAAAAGAGGTGAAGAAGGGCCTGATAGATTTCGTTTGGTGCAAACTAGGCATGGTCTATCGGTTCTGGAAAAAAAATATTTTTGAGATGGAAGGATGTGATTTAGGTGAAAGGATGCAACTTGCAAGAGGGCTTTAATGATCATCAATCGAGAATGGTAAAAGAAGAAGGAAAAAGAAAATGCATTAGCATGACAGAAATTGCTGGGTGAAAATAAGCAAGTGCTGTGGTTTCTGTAAAAGAAGAATCAGGTTGGAGAAAAGAGAAGTATGATCTCTAGCGGATGCAACTTGATACAAGGCTTTATGGGAATTAATGAAAAAGTTGAGAGGAAGATGAAAGAATAGAAGAATCATCGGGAGAAAAAAGCCCACTCTATAGTGTTTGAATAGGAGTAATTTCAGTTGAGGAAAGAGAGTGTGCTTTCAGCTGGAAGGAAACATGGGAAATAGAAGAAAGAGAATTTGGTTCCTTGAAATGTGGAATCAGAGCTGCTGTCAGACAAACTAGCCCATGCATGGGAAACCTCTTCTACCCGCAAGTTCTTCAACCATCCATTACCCAAAAACTAAACCTCTAGTTATTATACTTAACCCACAATTTCCTTACTCAATAACCCACTAAATGTTAGTTACCAATCTTAATTCCACTCATACAAGGTAACTGCCATATTCCCATCAATTTGTCATTAATATGGGAAAAGTGAGTGATAATTCAAAAACCCCCATAAGGAAAGAGAGTGAGAATTCTGCTAAAATCCTCAACCGATCCTCATACTTTAAACTCTCTCTTTCAATTCAACCATCAGAGCTCCAAAATGCAAAAGCTTTCCTACTCTAAACATAGAAGAGCCTCAATCTAGTCTTCATTAAAGAAAAGAAAGCTTTGCAGCCTTGCAGGTCTTCAATCGATATGGCAGCATCGGTGCCAAATCCACCTGCGATTCAAGATGAACCTCAATAGCACCATGTCAACCTAAAGATTTCAAAAAATCCACCACTTGAGCCCGAAACCATTATGGAAACGGGTGACTCGCCATCAATGACATTATGAGCAGTGCAGAATTCCAATGGAAAAAATAGATCTGATTGATTTCTTTGCTGAAAAGAGAAGAAGTATGGAAATTGCTCTTGCACCTTAATCCTTATTGGAATAATTTTTGAGGGAGTATGAGGAGAATCATGGTGTTCCTGAGCAAAGAAGGTTGTTGTTGATAAAGCTAGAAAGGATGGCAAGTTTGAAGATAAGTCAACAAACCATAAGATCTTGTTGTACTTCATCACATGAGTACTCACTCCTAGACATGGCTACCAAAACACTTTGAAGACCTATGATGTGTGGTTATTAGGGTGTTTTCTGAGCAATACTTTATTAAATTACACATCATTCTTCATCACATGTTGCTGCACAAAAGGAGACCTTATGAGAGTTTAATCACACTTATTGTGCAACATGCCAATGTGGTTCCTACAAGTGATATTCTATCAGATGTCTTATGCACTTTAACTCTCTCTCATATGCGTATCATGATGAATATGCATGGTGTGTTCTATGTCACACAACCATGCTCATCTAAGGATGTAAGAGTTGAGGCATTAGTTGAGGAAATGAAGGATGTAAAGGACGGGATTCTAGAAATCAGTGGGATGATCAAGCTGATAGATATGTAGAAGGCATAATTGGACATGCTTGTGACCTACTTCCATCCGGATGCTAATGTGTTCTTTACCTTGGATTCCTCCTTTGAGAAGGATGCTACTGAAGATGAATCCAATGAGTAACCTTCATTTTAGATCTAATGCCCAATTAGGATCATACATTTTCATCTCTAGACTCACACTACATCATGTTTAATTTCGGCTTATGCTTTGCTTTAAATATTCTGGATATTTCAGTTCTGCTTTGGCTCTGGCATTACTGAGGCCAGATCATTTGGTTATCTACTGAACTGCTTATATTTTATATCAATGTTATTTCTATTATCTTGCTATGCTATATTGGTTGATCTTTTCTGCAGGATAATGATCTTTTCCTCCCTTACACTAATTTTTTGTGATACCAAAAGGAGGAGAAAAGTAGAGTGTGTGTGAAAAACAAACAATGATAGATGATTATTTCGATATCAACTTATGCTTATTCTATGAATGATTATGCTTATTGATATCGATTGATTATGCTTATTGCTCTAACTTATCTCTGTTCCTCTAATGATTTGTGCTTATATTGGAAGAATCTTTAAGATAGGGGGAGCATAGATTAAGGGGGAGTATCATAGGTTGAGGGAGAGCTTAAACCATAATTCGTTTTAAACCCTCACATACTTGTGTTTTTCATATATGTTTGTCATCATCAAAAAGGGGGAGAATGTTGGGTTAAGATAATTAATATGTGCATTAGTGATTAATTAATTAGCTGATTAGTGCTAATTAGTAATTTAATCTAATTACCTAACCATGTGCTTAATTAATTTTGATTAATGACAAACTAGATTTATGAATATTTTAATCCATAACCCAAATCCTTGAATTAAATAATGAAATCAGATTCTTTTAAGGTTTGAGGTTAGTGGGATTGGTATGTGTGCTAGTGGTATTATTTTAATGGGTTAATGTCTCTTTCATGCCTATGGACCACATTGGATTTCTTACAACTTTGAGGCAAATGTTGGAGATGCTCCTACACCCTATGAACCGGAAATCAAGCATGAATCAACCTAGAAAATGTTTGTTTATTGATCTGGGCAAAGCTTTCAACGATTCATCTCTATCTAGCCCCAACTTGGGATCATCAAACATAGGTACCCAGTCAGCCTGTGCTGACTTTTTGGAAGAATGAGGCAATTTGTTGTAGACGCTTCGATACTCTATAAACTTGGTATCTAGCTTAGTTTAACTCAGAAAATGTTGGACTAAGAATCTGGGCAGGTTTCACAACAGATAAATTCGAATCTAATCAACCTAAGATCTCCAAACCTAGGAGTCTGCTAAGCTTTGGTTAACTTTTTTGTACTTTGGAGTCATCTGTTGCAGGCGCTCCTATGAGCACAAAATCCACAAGTTTGTTTCTCTCTGTTCTACAGGTATTTGTTTAAAGGACTGCAAAGCTCTCATAGTGACTTATTCTATTTCAGTCCAACCTAAGAGAATCAAACATAGGCAGCGCCTCAGCATATGCAGACCACTTTCTGGAATTTGAAGTGATAAACGTTTTGGCGCCAATGATGCCAAATCTCGAGGTAGCAGAAAGTGATAGCTAGCTGTTGGATGATGAGGCTACCACTTCCCCCAGCCTCTATAAATTGGAGGAAAACTAAACAACTCAAGTCAAAGCTGCTATTATGAAGTCTTGACATCATACTACTTGAGTTACACTTGCAGTTCTGCAGAAGAGCCTAAATTAAGTGATATCTTAAAGGCTAAAGAGTTGAGCTTAATTGTACATCTTCTTGACTTTCATTGAAGATTCCTTGCTGTGAGATCAAAAACACCTTAGTGGGAACTTGGGATTAGTTTGCTGAGGTGGGATTCACTAAACTGGGGAGGTTTGTGGTGAGTGATAGGTTTGAGCTTAGCCTAGGAAAAAGCTTGTAAAAGGTTGTGGTTGAACCCGTAAAAGGCACGGTATAGTGAAGGTTAGAAATCTCATGGTGGACTCCTTGAGTACTGGATGTAGTCCTTAGTGGCGAACCACTCTAAATCGATGTGCCAATCTCTCTAACCTTTCTCTCTTAAGTGTGTATTAGTGTGTGCATTAGTGCTCATAATCTGCAGATCCTAGTGCAAGAAGTATTTGGCATCAACCGTGCCAAATCAGTGATTAATCGAAAAGGGGCTAATTCACACCACCCCCCCCCCTCTCTCTCTCTCTGCCAAATTGGGCATATAGTGATGAGGTCATAGTTTCTATGTTGTAATCCTTTATTTAATGTTCCCATCCATGCTCACCATAAATTATTATTACCTCCTTGCGTGAATCTATTGAATTCTTGTAATGTTGTCTAGCACAAGACTCTTGAGTGCATATATATGTATCTTTTTGTCTGCAAAGTACAAGAATCAAGTTACATGCATGCATGTGATATGGTTTTATTTAGTTTAATGAAATCCTTTTGTATGAGTTCACATTTGAAGCTGAAGGTATTCACCACTCTATGTGAGGCTTTCTGGTTTGATAGTTGGTAGTAAAGAACCTTTTCTTCCCTTTTGTCCTTGTAAGAATTGATAATTAATTATAATGTTACATAGTTGACACGGTTTCTTGCATTTTTTTATCATGCTTGATTATGCAATGGTGTGAATGTTTAACAAGGCTTGTAGAAAAAGAACAGCCACGAATTGCTTACAATATAAAGTAACAATATCATGTCTGGACTTTCAGCTGATTTATCTGGAACCACCAAGCAAGGGAAATGCACATGTATGCACCCACATTACAGCTTTGCCATATGTTAAATTATAACATCATGGGATCACCTGAAAGAATGACCATTTGCTGCTGGAAAGAGACTGAAACTAAAGAGTAAAAGAACTTGCTTTCTTGAGCATATTAAGCACTACAATTTGAAAGCTGGGTTAATCTACTACTGTGATGGATTTATTAATGTAAGCATAGATGAATACTCTCCATCTGACAGTAACATAGTTTGTTATGTCCATTCCTTCCCTGTTTATAATAGTGCCCTTATTAGTAAACTTTAGAATATGTTGCTCAAACATTTCTCCCATTCATTTTTATGTTTTCTTTTGTTATTTTTTCCTCATTTAACATTTTTAGCTCATCAGTTTGCAGGCTAGTTTCATCATGTCATCCATTTCAAGTTCAAAGTATGTTTGGACTTCGGAAGAAGATGAAAAGTTAATTAAAGCAATGCTGGAATTGAAGGAAAAAGGCACCTATGATGATGAGGAGAAAGGTGGGTTCAGAAAAGGCCATGCCAAAGAATTGGTGAAAATCTTAGCAGAAAAACTTCCTGAGCATGGCTTAAGAGAAACCAATATATCTTCACGATGCAAGACCTTGAGAAAAATTTATGTCTCAATGTGTGACTTGAAAAGCATAAATAGGAGTGGATTTGGTTGGGATGAAGAAAAGAAGATGTTTACTGCTCCTGCAAGTGTATGGAATGACTACGTTAAGGTATGCTTCTATGATCTCAGACATTTACGGTTTTGTTTGGGTAACTCCATTCACTGGTTCTTTAAGTTTTCTAAAAGTCAGAGAAAGTTTAATTACAATATGCTTTAGCTTTAATAATGCATATTACATTACTGAAACCTATGGTAATTTTGCATTTACTTCATCCAAGAGATCACCATTTCTCTATTTTCAGATCAGACAATCAGGTACCAGTTTAACATTTATGATGTCTTTCTCCTTGGTATTGCACCTTTGCTGTTTGTCTTTCATTAGAAAAGAAGACAAGTACTGATGTATTCTTATATTTTTTATTGTATGGGTCTGGGATGCTGGGAGGCTTTAGGCTTTATTATTATTTTGAGCATGTTGAGGATGGAAAATCTCTATTTGCACATTCACGACTAGGGATGCATAGCTTCTTATTTTGAGCATGAACTATGAATAAAGTTGTTTGCAACTGTCCAACCTCTGAAAGTTGCACAGATATCTTTTGATCTTTTTATAATCTTGTTATATCTTAGAGGTTTTTTAATTGTATCCAATATGTATTATAATTATCTCTAATTAGGGTGGTACTAAGTCTGGTTCTATAGTATCCTTTTGAAAAAATTTTGTTGTTCATTTGGTTTTTTGAGTTTTGGAGTATGCCACCAATCAATCTAATTCAATAATAGTTTACCGTCCTTAAAACAAAATAAGTATCAGCTTTATCATTATTCAGTGAAGAAAAGCTTTATGCTGGTACTAGCTGTTGTATGTGCATGTTCCAATCAATCTAATTCATATTATTGTTCTCTCCTTTTTTGCATTTCTTTTTTTTATATATTTTTTTCTTGCATTTGTTAATATGTTATCTATTTCTACTTATCTAATTAAGATTCTTATACTTCTAATAATGTGTTCTGTTTTGTAGAGTCATCTTGATGCATCACGCTTAAGAGGGAAGCCATTTTTATACTATGATGAAATGTCTCTCATTTATGGCCAAGATAGAGCAACAGGACAAGCTGTAAAGGTCCAAAGGCGGATGCAACTTGAGGTGGATATAGAAGAAAACAGTAATGCGAATACTAACAAAGAAAATGATGGGTTGGAGGAGGATTCAATGTCTGTTGCTGAACTTGAGGTGCTTATAGGATCAACTAAAGGAGGGACTTCAAGCAAATCTATGCATAAAATAGGTAAAGGCACGGACGGTCTTGTTGCATGCTTAGACCATCTAACTGACACTGTAGGAGCAGCATATAACCGAGAGAGTGAAGATTTTGGAAAACTAGTAGATATTTTGGCTTCATCGGATAGGAAAAAGGATGAGAGCATGATTAAGCTCAATGAAGAACTCAGGAAAATTAGGAGCTTGTCATTTCATGAGAGACATAAAGTGTGCGTGAGACCTGTTCGTGATTTAGAGCTCTTGAATTATTTTCTTAGACTTGAGGATGATGAGAAGGAGCCTTGGATTATGTGGTATCTTAGTAATTGAAATTATGTACTGCACTAATATTTTGTTGAAAAGGTCTCCAAGGAGGTTCTAGTGTCTTTTTGTGTAAAAAATTGAATTGTACTTGAATTGTTATTTACGATTGAATTTTAGACTCATTAAAGTAATATAATATTTTTTGTATGATGTTTAGTAATATTTTATAGTAGACCATAGGAATAAATAATTATAAGATCGGAATAAGTGATGGGAATGAACGACCTTCCATTTTTTTGTTATAAAACAATCTCCTAATTTTCTTTGTGATTTATGATTTTATAGATATAAATTATGGTATAAAAATTTTAAACTAAATATGAAAAACACAATTTTTTGGGGAATATTGCATAAAATGAAAATATTTTATTAGCATTTGATGATTTTTATAAAACAAATAAATTATAGTATAAAAATTAAGGATTATAAATAAAATAAACTAAGGGATATTTTGAACATTTTTAATTCTTTCCTCATCGTATTCTGTTTGAACCAAACAAATCATTGGGAATCCTAATCCAAGTTACACGTAAAATTAAAATGTATACCAAACATGGGAATGAGAATCCAAAGCACACATGTTAAGATTTGTTATCCTATTCTCATTCTAAGGGTAACCAAACATAGCCAAATGGATTTAGGATTACCTCTTGTAGCCCTCCTCTAACTACTTGGTTTGGGCTGTGTTCTTCATCCATATTCTTTCCACTCCTTAGCTCAATCATTGATCCCTTCTTGTTCTACCCTTGCTGCCCTTTTTTGTTGATGCTACCCACAAAATTTCTTCAGAGTTTCTACCTAAAAATATTTCTGGGCTTGGAGAGATAGAGTTTCTCCAAGCACTAAAGTTTATGGGGAGTATGTATGAAAGAGATTGTGTGTGTTTTCAATGTGAATGGGAGGCAGTATTTATAGAGTTCTGGGGAGTGTAGGGGTCGTGGACCTCTTAATTATCAAGATTATGGCCAGAAATCTAGGCCAAAACCGTGTAGAATCAAATTAGAAACAAAATCGAAACAAAAATCAACTTTCTAGGGCCCATGACCGCCATGCCCAGCAGTCATCCAAGGATGACCGCCAAGACCTGGCGGTCATCCCGAGATGGCCGCCCGGCTCCCCTGCGTTCTTTCCATTTTTTGATCCCATTCCCCCCTAATTGGGCCCAGACTTGATCTAATCATGTAATTAACCTTTAATCAACCCAGAAAATTTTTTTTCTTGATTATTACTCCTCCTAATCAGACCTAGCAATTCGTGTTGTCGTGTCGAGTTCGTGTCGGGTTGAACAAGTAAACGGGTTCCAAATCTTCAACCCGACCTGACCTATTTAATAATCGTGTCATGTCGTGTCCAACTTGTTTATTATCGTATTGGATTCGGGTTGACCCACAGGTTACCTATTAAGTCTAACAAGCCAAAAAATTAGTTTGAAATTTTTCTATTTTGCACAAGCCGTTGTATTTTTAAGCAAATAGGTATATAATTAGATTTTATCATATATTAAATAAAATTATAAAATCATAATATAATAATATTTTAAAGCATTTATAGAAATATTTTTGGATAATTTTAGTAACTTTGGCATTAAATATTAAATAAGTCTTATATTAAACTAGTAAAATATCTATACCCAAAATATAATCAGGTCATAAAGAGGTACCCATCGGGTTGGTGGGTCAACCTGCGACCTGACCTGCTAATTTTCGTGTCGTGTCGGGTCTGTTAGTGTAATATGCCCAAAAGCCAATCATTGGATGATTGTACATAGTCATGTAAATACATTAAGGTTATTCCAATAAATATATTTATGAGATAAACACTTGCACATATTTATAACCCTAGAATATTTTATATTCTTAAGTGTCCCTAGTCGATTTTTATTATGGATGGGTTGTAATAATAAACTAAGACTAGCGTATGTTGAGAATTATATGGGATATGAATTCTACATACGGGTACAAGTTAGAGAACTTGTGGATTGGACCAACCTACATAAGAACCCTACATGGAACGTTATATGATTGTCATTAGTGGTTCTTATATGTATTGTCCTTAGACTTGAGATCATCAAGGTTCCCAACATATGAGTCGTATACTTTGATATTATTCCTAGTCACTCGTAACTGAGTAGATGTAAGGGTAATCATTGGGTATAAGACGTAATGTGTAGTGGGTTTTGATCGATCAAGATGGGATTCGTCCAACCCATATAACGGGTATATTATCAGATGGGCCTCTTGATAGAGTTGAACTGCTAAATGCGTGGCCACGCTCGGATTATGTGATATGGTGATATCATGAGTATCCGGTTTTACACTGTTAACTCGGGGATCAAGAAACTAAGATTAAACATACACGAGATTGACGTTTTCCATGTCTCGTGTTTAATCTTGATAATGGGACGAAAGGACGATGACATGTTTCCGAGGCATATTGAATCAGTACTGATCTTGTCGTTTGGGTAGCAATGATGTGTTGCTAGACACCGCTCATTGTTTATAATTGTAAAATGAGATTTTACAATTATTGCCAAATGTTACAAGTGCCTACAGGGTCACACACTTAGAACTGTTGATTCGAGCTGGTGGTTGAACCATGGTTGGACCGTGGTTCGACTAGGTGGGTGGACCATGGTTGGACCATGGTTGGACCGGGTCGTTTTGGGCTGATTTGGTTCACTAATTATCAGAATTATTGAACCAAAATTAATGCAATATGATGTGTAATCCCATTAATGCTTAGTGGAGCAATAAGACATAGTGGAGACATGATTAGGCTTAAAGTATAATCATGATGGTTAATGCATGATGATGTTGGCCATTGTCTCATTAATCTATGCATTAATTGTGTGTATAAATAGGGGTTGATAATCAGATTATCAACACACACAACATTCACACACAATTTAGATTACACACTTCATTCTTTGAGAAAGAAAGAAGCACATATAAACACTAGTTTCTAGCTCTCGAAAATTCTGCAGCTAGCACTGCGGTTCGGTAGTGCTCGGGTTAGTGATCGTGAGACGGTTGCTAGCAGTCATCAACGGTTTGTGTGGATACCATAGAGGAGCCGGATTTCTTGTCGGGTTCTTGCTGATTCTACACTACTGTTGGGTGAAAGACCTCAACCAAGCAAGGTACGAATAATTGTTATTCGGTTTAGTTAGCTTCACTTGGATCCTCCATGAGTACCGGGTCTTTCCGCTGCATTTTGATTGACAAGTTTGCATGCCCGGTTACTAACAGGTTCTACCCGTTTAACTGAACGGGTTGAAAATCTCTGACCTATACCTGCTAATTTCGTGTCGGGTTGTCGTGTCAATACCCGTTTTGCCAAGTCTACTCCTAATCATCCCATGATTGATTCATACACATTAAACTCCCATTTTATGCAAATGCCATACCAAAAAAGGATGATTTCATTCTGATTTTTCACGAAAATCATAGCTAAGATTAGTCTGTAAGTAATATGCTTATGGGCCAATCAACTCTGGAGAATCCATATTCCATTAACTTAGGCCTCTAAATTCATTCCTAACTCAAGAAGAAATCATCTCAATATAATTGGGTTGAAATAAATAAGAAAGCTCAAATAAATAGAATAAAATATATTTTAGTAAATTAGACCTTAATATATATTTTTATCCTAAGATTAATTCATCTCATTAATCATAGGATTCAAACACATAAAGGTTCAAATCACCAAAATACATAGATTTTACTAAAATAAATTTCAAACATGCCTTAACTCAAGACCAAATCATCTCATCATTCTCAATGTTCAAGCATACTTAAAACCCAATTTAGAAGAATATTTGTGAGTCAAATTTAGGTGTTCACAGCGGGCAGCTATACCCTTCTCAACATCAACAATTAGAACAGCTATGCCCCTCATGTTCAAAAATCTGGGCAATTATGCCCTTTGTTTAACTTTCAAAAATTAGGGAATCTATGCCCCTCATTGAAGTTCGAAAAACCAGGACAGCTATGTCCTTTGTGCATTCATTCTAAAACACATGGACAACTATGCCCATTATGATCAGTCAATAACTCTAATGGGGTAGCATGCCCCAAACATCACACAATTTAAATCATGGGGTAGCATGATCCTAGCATCACTTCACAAAAAAACTCGGGCCTTACATCTCCTTCTATAAGAATGTCCCTAGCAACAACATATCATAAATCCAAGCAATGTATACATGAGTGCCTGTTGGTTGTCAAGAAAGGGTTTTTCTTTTCAAATCAAAATTAAATTTCGATTTTGAGTCTTTTTTAGGGTTTGCCGAGTCTAAATTCCACAAAATAACCCTTCGAGTACCCAGAAACCCTCGCTAATTCTCCAAATCTCTTAATCGAATAATTCTAGGGCAAACTCAAATGCGCCGACCAAAGAGAAGGATCCTTCAAGTATGCAAACCTGATTTCGAGCCATGGGGGCCGGTGATGTCGTTCTACTTGTGCCTTGTAGAGATGAATGAGACCACAATTCATGCTGTTTCCATGCCCTTGGATAATGATCATCGTGTGCTCTGTTATTGTCCACTCCTTCGTCTTTCTGTGAACATCCAAATTTGACCCACGAACATTTTACTAAAATTAGATTCCAAGCATGCTTAAGCTCAAGGTCAATGAGATAATTTGATTTTGAGTTAAAGTATGATAAGATTTTGACTTAGTAGAAATAATGTATTTTGATAATCTAAAACCGTTATGAATTTAAACCTTAAGATTATTAAGATGATTTAATCTTAGGGAAAAATATATAACAAGGTTTATTTACATTAAAATAGATTTAATCTTGGACCAGATTTTCGGGCATAATCTTCACCAATAAGTAGGTTCACTCTCCTAGGCTTCCCAGAATACTATAAATAGGACCCCTCAAACACATTTCAAGGGACACAACATTCTTCACATACACATCCATAAGCTCTTGTTGCTTGGAGAAACTCTACCTCTCCAAGCTTACAAATATATCTTAGGCAGAAACTCTGGAGAAATTTCGTGGGAAGTGCCAGCAGTTGTTCAGCAAGGAGGAATCAAGAAGAGGATCAACAATAGAGCCAAGGAGTCGCAAGAAGGTGGGTGGAGAACATAGCCCATTGCAAGGAGCTAGAGGAGGGCTACAAGAGGTAACACTAAATTCTTTTGATTGGCCCTTGCTGGTTACATGCTGATGCTTTGGGTGATGTTAGTGGCCGATTAGTGCCATGTATAGAACTATGTGGCTTTGACCCCGGTCACTCGGATACGTAAGTAGTCTCGGTTTTACAATGGGATGCAAGCCAAATCTTCTTCTTCTCCCCTTCTCTTTATTTTCCACACATACACACCTACACAAGGCACATTCGTGTTTTACAATTGCATA
This sequence comes from Turnera subulata, assembly GCA_028386065.3. Lineage (NCBI taxonomy): Eukaryota > Viridiplantae > Streptophyta > Magnoliopsida > Malpighiales > Passifloraceae > Turnera > Turnera subulata. The sequence continues at coordinate 8,140 of JAKUCV010001010.1, read as the reverse complement.
AGATCTCGACCCAACACGGATGGGTGCCTAACACCTTCCCATCCGTGACGAACCCCCGATCCCATGTCTTTGGTTCGCCATGACCATGTAGCCTAAAGGAGTCACACAAAGGTTTTTTCCAAATATAGTCCTTAAAATTTGGGTGGCGACTTGATGCAAGTGATGGTGTAACGCCCCGAATTTTCGTTTTTAGTTTTTATGAAATTTTTCGGAATTTTTGAAATTTTATTTCCCATTTTACCCTTACGGAATTTCCGAGTGTTTTTGGTTAAGAAAATTGTTATTGTTAATCTAATTTTTCTTGGAAATGTTTTGTTACTTTTGGTATTAAGTCTTAGTCGGTTTCTTTGAGAACGATTGGAGTTCTGGGTAAAAGAAGGAGTATTTAGTGGTTTTTACTAAAACTACGTAGTTTTGGATATAAAGGAAAAGAAAAAAAAAACCTAACCCTAAAACCCTTCCTTCGCGCGTTGACTGAACTAGGGAAGAGTTGACCGCGCCCAAGGCCCAAAACGACGTCGTTTGGTCCTTGGCCGGCCAATCCTAGTTTCTTTCTTTTTTTTCCTTTTCTTTTCCCTCTCTCCTATCTTTTCCTTCTTCCTTTCTTTTCCGCCGCACTCTCTCTCCCCATGTCCTCTTTCCCGTTTTTTTCTCTCCTTTCTTCTCGATTTCTCTCCCTCTCACAACGGTTGCTTTCCATTTCTTTTTTCCTCTTTCTTTTTCTCTCTTTTTTCTTCTCCCTCGATCCGCTTTCTCTCTCGCCCCACCACCATCATAGAACGGCGCCGCCTTGAAGCCGCCACTGCTGCCGCTACCCAGTTGCAAGAGGCGGTCGGGCTTGGACGAGGCGCGTCGTCGTCGCCTCTCGGTTGTCCTCTGGTAAGCCAACGTCGATTTTCCTCTTGTTCTTCTTTCTTCCCCATTCGTTTCTGGGATTGTTGATTGATGGTTATTGTCATTTGTCGGGTTTTGTGCGGTTAATGGCGGAATGGGTTGTTCATGATGGTGGTGGTTTGTGGTGGAGCTTGGTCGAATTTGGGCTTGTTCGGGGCGCGGTGGATTCGTACGTTGCTGGGTTTGTGATGACGGTGCCGTTGGTGTGGTTGCAGTGGCGGGGTTTTGTCTAGCAGCAGGATTCTAGGCTTGGGTTACTCGTTCTGTACGTCGGAGTGCGGATCCAGAATTGGGTTGTGCTGGTTTGTTCTCCGGTAAGCAATTCCGGCGACCTGTGTTGGTGTTCTATTCTCCTTGTTGTTTGTGGTCGTGGATCTAAAGTATTAGCTGTTGGGTTGTTGTTTATGGTGCTTTGACAGTTTGTGGAGAACGTTTCTTCGTTCTGTAGTTCTGGTGTTTTTCCGGCGAAGCTTGGCCGGAATCCGGCGGGTCGGGTTACTTTTCCGGCGAGGTTCGGGTACTGTTCCGGCGAGGCGATGTACCCCGACATTACACGGTAATTCCGAGCGACGTGTATACCGAAGTTTTCTTTTTTTTGTACATGTCATATTGTGTAAAAGCATTTAATATGTGCATTATGTAATAAATGGACTTTCGTGGAATTCGGGAGTTACGTGTTGAGAGTGCGTGGCCGGAATACATTTCCGACGCGTTTAGAACTATTAGGCCGAAAAGGTTGGGCTCGGGAGTTCAATTTGTCACGACTATGTTAACGGGCCGAGTCTAGGGCCAATAAACGTTAAGCGGAGTGTATATGGGCTTTAGGCCCAAGGACTATTATAGATACGGGCTGTAGGCCCAATAAAGAGTACTTAATTTAAAATGGGCTTTAGGCCCAATAACTTTAATTGATATGGGCTTTAGGCCCTGTGAACTGTTAATCGAGACAAATAATTGAACTCAAGCGAACTTTTAGTCTCAGGCTAAGGTTATAAGATTTATCGAGCTAAGATTTATGACCTGTTTAATCGGACTGAAGGACAAAAGATAATATGGGTTTAAGTCACGGCTTTGACATGCATTCATCATGTTTTTATGTGAACCTTATGTGTGGTCGTTTTGATTCCAATATAGGAAATGTTAAGGTGGAATGAGCTTCGGCTTCCGAGACAATTAATATGGCCCAGGTGAGGACTTATAAACCTTTGTATGCATTACTGCCTACAATGCTCGGTTAATTGTCTTGGTATATAAAGTGGTATTATTTGTTTGGTCTTGAATGCTGTATGCATGCTTGCCTGTGGTGCTGATGTTGCTATTTGAAAAGTGTATTATATTGATGATACCTGTGATGTGGTGTGCCTGATTCTGTGACCTGTTGTCCGATGTGAATCGTGTGCCTGTGTGATATGACATGCCACTTGGACATGATTTGTTTATTGAGATTAAATAATATGAGATATGATTCTGTGGTTCGTGTGGTGACTTGAGGGCTGGAGGCCCGGATTTGGAAATAAGATACTAATTCCACACAACCTGTTTGATAATAACGTATGGCAAAACTCTTTATGCATAAATGAGAATAACGAATTATAATAAAGTCTACTGTGGGGCTGTTGACTGGTTGGTTCGAGCGGGGAGTGATATCCCTCGGGATTTTATGCGGTTTAGCATATGGGTCTGTTATGACCGGTTCTACCTCCCTCCTTCTGCCTCCCCCTTTCTACCTCCCTCTTTCTCTCTATGTATCTCTCTCTCTATGGATATGTTTGGGCTTCGTGCCTGGTTATATTGGGCTTATGCCTGGTTGTCTGATCAGACGGGACCGAGCTCGACGCACACAGTAGAGGGCCCTAATAAAATATTTAAACCTAATAACAAAGATAATAAGACAAGTAATGACAAGTGATGGTTTGTAGTCTGATGATGTCTTGCTCTGTGTATTGTGGTTGTTGTTGTTTGATGCCGGTGTACTTGTGGTTGATTTGTAATTGTATATTATTGGTTTATTTGTTTGCGGTGAGACAGTGGTTGGTCACACCCCCTCACAGACCTTTTACAGGTTAGCTGTTCGTTGAGCAGTGGTGCATATCAGCAGGTGGCGGTGCTTCCCTCCTCGGGTTGGATCCATAGGGTGCATTACATTCATATTTGCTTATGTATTTGTCTTCCGCTGCGTACTCGAATCGTATTACTTATAGTATGATGTATTGCGTAATTAAATGATGATTATGTTGTTTGTGTCGTATCCCGGGTAGAAAGGGCAATGTAGTCTTTTCACATGCTTTAAATAATTTAATTAGATATTTTGGGATACGGGTGTTTAGTTGATGATTTTCGTGTCACGGGAATGATAAGGGCAATTTGGTCATTTTGTATCTAAATTTTATTTTATATTAATAAATTGGGACACGGGCGTTTCAGATGGAGCTATGGCCCTGCCACAAGGTCCAATCACAAGGAATACGTCAAGGAAGCTGAGGACTCAACTTCTACACCATGTTCAAGCCTTGATCAATAAGAAACTTCAAGAGAACTTGGTGATCAAGTTTGAGAAGGAGCTGAAGCAGAAGCCCGTTATTTTGCTGTCAATCGAGGAGTGATTGACTCGAGAGCATTGTGGGCCCAATCGACATCAGCCTAGCTTCAAGAGGCCATGTCGACATATCCTCTTTGTTTTATTTCTTTAGTTGCCGATTTCTTTATGAACAGTTACTAGAGTAATTCGGCTTGGGTTTATTTGTTTATTTCTGAGTCGAGTCCATCACTTGTTAAGTGATTAGTGTGGGCTTAAGTTAATTGGGTTTTAATTGTGAGGTTTTAATTAGTGTCCAAGTATGTGGGCTCAATTAAAAACCAGGTCCAAATTAGAATAAGGGATTTCGGCCTAGGGTTAGTCTAGGTGCCGATTTGTGTGTTTTCAGTTTCTAGGGTATTTAAGCAAACTTTTCATTGTTTTTAGGTGAAGACGTTTTTGAATAAAAAATTACCCAATTGAGTTTTTCTTCAGGTTTGAGAGATTCAACCTATCAAGAGTGCAGATTCTCTTGTTCTTAGAGTGCTGATTCTCTAAGATTATTCTAGGGATTTGAGTTTTCAATTCAGGTTTTCTAATCTGTAATTTTGATTCTAATTCCTTGCTAATTTAACTGATCTCTTACTGATTAGGGTTCAGGTAATTGGCGTCAACCACCGTGGAAATTGTTGATTTCCTAATTCTTCATGCTGATTTGGGGATTTAGGGATTGGGAATTTTCACAAGTTTGATTGAGGATTGAAAGGTCAGGACCACAAACCTGATTTGGGGATTTCTAGTGCCGACTCTAGGGATTGCCGTATCATCTTTTGGTAGCGGAGCTTGAGGTTTTTCAATCAATCATACCCTTTATTTGTTTCTGTTCTTTGTGTCTTTTTATTTAATTCGTAGTTAGTTCTTGTTTGTTCTTCAGTTTTCTGTGTTTTATCCCCTCTGTGTTTACCCTAGTCGAATTCTGTCCATTTTTTTAAAAAAAAATGTCGAGTCACTGTTCACAGTACTGTTCATCAGTGTTACTGTTCACGACAAAAAAAAATAAAAAAAAGAAATTTCTGTGAGTATGTGTACTGTCGACAGCAACTATATAAAAAAAAAAAAGAGAGAGAAATCGAATTGGTTCTAGGGTTTGAAGTAATTGGGATTTGCTGGAAGTGTTGTTTTATTCTTGGAATTACACTTGTGGTGAATTTTTCTGCAGAAAATTGAAAGCTGGCCGAATTGATTTGGTCAATTGTGAGTGAATTGAATGAGTTTTGGTTGAGTGGGAGTGTTGTTGATTGTTTGGGATTGTAGATTGTTGCTGGAAGTTTGGGAATTTTGCCTTGCAGGTTGTAGATTTGTCTGGAATTTAGTGCATTCTGCTGAATTTCGGTATCAGCTCATATACGAAATTTTCCTGTAGGCTCGGGCTTTTCTTCTTGTGTTTTGTCTTGTCTTTTCTTGTGTTGAGTAGTTGTTGTGTCATAATTAGTTGACTTACCAATAATCTATCACATACATACTCTTGTTCTTGTGTGTGATATTTCTTTCTTTCATGGAGTCTTAATTTGTCTCTAGTTCTTGTTAGCCTATCTTTCTTTGATTACGACTTCTTTGATTTCTTTAGAGTCATTTTACTGATTTATTTGCTTGAATTTGTTGATTTAGATCCTGACCAATAATCTGAAGTTGAATCAGGAGAGGTAACAGGCCGAGTGCTTGCATCCAGTGCCACGAGAGCATATACACGAGTGCAAACACTGTGAGAATTTGTTTTCTACTAACAAGTTTTTGCAGGTCTGAGCATCATGTCAAAGGCATCTAGTAGTGTTGAAGGGGAGCTGCAGTGGTACAGGAGATCCAGAGGTTTATTTGGACTGGGTGCATGATATGGAGGCTATCTTTGATTGTCACAGGTGCACCGAGGAGAAGAAAGTCAAGCTTGCAGTGGTGGAGTTTAAAGATTATGCTAGATCATGGTGGAAGAAGCTTCTCATTGGAAGGAGAGAAATGGGAGATCCTGAGATAGAGACTTGGGATGAGTTGAAAAGGATCATGAAGAGGAGATTTGTTCCTGATTCCTATCAGAGAGAGCTGATGCGCAAGGTACAAGCAATGGAGCAAGGGAATAAGTCTGTTGATGAGTATTGGAAGTCCTTAGAGATGGCTTTGATGCAGGCTGGAGTAGTGGAGGATGATGAGACTACCATGACCCGATTTCATCATGGGCTGAATCTGGATATTGCACATATTCTGCATTTACAGCACTATGCCGAGTTGGATGAGATGGTTGCTTTGGCAATCAAGATAGAGAAGCAACTTAAGGAGAAGCCCAAGGGATTTTCTAGGTATTCTAGTTGGAGTTCTGGAGCAAAGTACACCAAGCCAGAGGTGGGAGGTTCATCCAAGCCTATTTATGGAACTCCAAAACCGACTACTTCTTGGAAGGGGAAAGAGGTGGCGAAAACACCTTCCACTAAAGAATTTGTTGCACCTACTGGAAAGTTAAGAGAAATCACATGTTTCAGGTGCTTGGGTAAAGGACATTATGTTGCTCAGTGTCCTAACAAGAAGGTAATGGTAACCATGGATAATGGAGATATCATTTCTGAGGATGAGGATGAAGAGGAAGAAGAGCAGGATTTGGATGACTATGAAGGTGACGACATTGATCCTGTTGCCTTTGAGAAAGTGACCAAAAGGTTGGCAGTCACTAGAAGGTTGTTGAGTGTGCAACCCAAAGAGGAAGATGAGCAGAGAGAGAACATCTTTCACACTAGATGCATCATTGAGGGGAAGCCACATAGCATGATAATTGATAGTGAGAGTTGCACTAATGTGGCGAGTACAATGCTAGTGGAGAAGATGAAGTTGAAGAGTCAACTGCATCCTAAACCATACAAACTGTAATGGTTGAATGACACTAGGGAAGTGAGAGTAACCAGGCAGGTAGTAGTTCCTTTCTCCGTTGGAAGATACACTGATGAGGTTTTGTGTGATGTTGTTCCTATGCAGGCATGCCATATATTGTTGCGGAGGCCTTAGCAATTTGATAGGAAGTTGTTGCATAATGGATACAAAAACTTTTACACTTTTGTGTCGGGATATAGGAAGGTGTATCTGGCAGCATTATCACCTACTGAAATGTATGAAGATCAGGTGTATATGGAGAAGAGTATGGATGCATGGTTGAAGGAGAAGGAGGCTGCAAAAAGCCGCACTCAGTGAGCATGAGAGGCGAGCCGAAGGCTTGGCAAAAGGAGAGCATAAACTGAGTGAAGATAGTCAGGGAGATGTCGACAAGAGGGCTAAAAAGAAAGAGGGAATGGTCGACATCCCTAGAGTGAAAAAAGAGAGACGAAGACAGAATTTTTATGCAAGTGAGAGGGAGTTAAGGGTAGCTTGTGAGAACAACCGAGAGGTATTACTGCTATATTGTAAGCAAACCTTGTTTTCTAACACTGACCTTGACCCCAATTTGCCTAGCTGTGTTGTTTCTGTTTTGCAGGCATATATTGATGTGTTCCCTGAGGAGTTGCCTAAGGAGTTGCCACCTATTAGGGGGATTGAGCATCAAATTGATTTCATACTTGGAGGGAAAATTCCAAATCGACCGGCTTATAGAGCCAATCCTGAGGAGACAAAGGAATTGCAAAGGCAAGTGGATGATTTGTTGCAAAAGGGACACATCAGGGAGAGCTTGAGTCCATGTGCCGTGCCAGTCATTCTAGTTCCAAAGAAGGATGGAACATGGCGAATGTGTGTTGATTGCCGAGCAGTCAACAAAATTACGGCAAAGTATCGCCATCCCATACCTAGGTTAGATGACATGTTAGATGAGTTGCATGGTGCATGTTTCTTTTCCAAAATTGATCTTATGAGTGGTTACCACCAGATTAGAATGAAAATTGGAGATGAGTGGAAAACTGCTTTCAAAACTAAACATGGTTTATATGAATGGTTGGTTATGCCTTTTGGTTTAACTAATGCACCTAGCACTTTCATGCGTTTGATGAACCATGTTTTAAGATCTTTTATTGGAAAGTTTGTGGTTGTTTACTTTGATGATATCTTGATTTATAGCCATAATGTAGAAGATCATACTGAGCATCTTAGGTTAGTTTTGGATGCCCTGAGGGCTGCGAAATTATATACTAAGATTTCAAAGTGTTCTTTTTGCTTGGATCATGTTATCTTTCTTGGTTATGTTGTGAGTGCCAGAGGCATTGAGGTTGACCAAGAGAAAGTAAAAGCCATCAAGGAGTGGCCGACTCCTACATCGGTAAGTGAGGTAAGATCTTTTCATGGACTTGCTAGTTTTTATAGGAGGTTTGTGAAGGATTTTAGTACTATTGCTGCACCTCTTAATGAGATTGTCAAAAAAGAGGTTGGATTTAAGTAGGGGGAGAAACAGGTGGCGGCATTTATTGAGCTTAAGGCTAGATTATGTTCTGCTCCTATTTTGAGGTTGCCTGACTTTAATTGCACGTTTGAAATTGAATGTGATGCTTCTAGAGTAGGTATTGATGCTGTTTTGTTGCAGGAAAAGAGGCCTATTGCCTACTTTAGTGATAAGTTGAAGGGGGCACAACTCAACTACTCCACTTATGACAAGGAGTTGTATGCCTTGGTGCGGGCATTACAAACTTGGCAGCATTATCTGTGGCCTAAGGAGTTTGTGATCCATACGGATCATGAGAGCTTAAAGTATCTCAAGGGCCAAGGTAAGCT
>JAKUCV010001009.1:0-14419 GCA_028386065.3 Turnera subulata | reverse complement strand
TTAACTTATTATTACAACCCATCCGTAATAATAATCGACTAGGGACATTTAAGAATATACATATCAAATATATATATACTAGGGTTATAAGTATGTGCAAGCGTTTATCTCATAAACGATACTTATTGGAATAACCTTAATGCATATACACGACTACAAATAATCATCCATGATTGGCTTTTGGGCATAATACTAACAGTTGAGAATTATATGAGTTATGAATTCTACATACGGGTACAAGTTAGAGAACTTGTGGACTGGACCGACCCAACATAAGAACACTACATAGAACGTTATATGATTGTCATTAGTCGTTCTCATATGTATTGTCCTTAGACCTGAGACCATCAAGGTTCCAAACATGTGAGTCATATATTTTGGTATTATTCCTGGCTATTCGTAGCTGAGTAGACCTTAGTGTAATCATTGGGTATATGACATAATGTGTAGTGGATTTTGTATGATCAAGACAGAATTCGTCCAACCCATATAACGGGTATATTATCAGTTGGGCCTCTTGATAGAGTTGAACTGTAAATGCATGGCCATGCTCGGATTATGTGATATGGTGATATCATTAGTATCCGTTTTACACAGTTAACTCGAAGATCAAGAAACTTAGACTAAACTCATACGAGATTGACGTATTCCATGTCTCGTGTTTAATCTTGATAATGTGACGAAAGGACGCTGACATGTTTCTGAGGCATAATGAATCAGTACTGATCTTGTTGTTTGGGTAGCAATGATGTGTTGCTAGACGCCGCTCATTGTTTATAATTGTAAATGAGTTTACAATCATTTCCAAATGTTACAAGTGCCTACAGGGTCACACACTTAGAACGGTTTGTTAGAATAGGTGCCCTACACTAGAGGGGGGGTGAATAGCGTTTTACGGACAAAATCAAAAACTTGCAGGAAATAATTGCGGAATTGAAAGAATGAAGGATACACCAAATTTTATACTGGTTCACACACACAACTTGTGTGGCTAATCCAGTCCTCCGAGAGACTCTCTCAGAGATTTAACTATCTAAGTTAAGCTTCCGGGTGCTTAACAAACCGTTTACAAACCTAGAGCTCGAGTCACACGAAACTCTCCTCACTTGCTTGAAGGTACCTCACTTCAAGACTTTCCTCACAGAAAGAAAGAACCTCTCCCTATGAATTACAGCATGGGAACTAACCTCCCAAATAATGTATGGCAACAGAATATAACACTCAAAACAGAAACTCTTTCAAGAGTGGTTATTGAGCAACAATGTAAGCACTATAAGGCAACTCTCAATTTTCAAAGGTATTAGATCATAAAAAGTGTATGAATGTTTTTCAATGTATGCTTGAATGTATGAAGAGTTGATTTTTTTTGAAGAGAGGTTTTAATGCCTCTATTTATAGCTTCAGAAACTTATATGGACGTTGGGAACAAGTTCTGAACACCTTTAGACAAGATAACATGCAAGGTGGAAAAGGATTTTTTATTCTAACGACACAACATCGATGTTGGGTATCACAACATCGATGTTTGTCCGCTGGATTTGAATTATTGAAGCCAACAGTCACTAAAACATCGATGTTTGTATAGCCAACATCGATGTTTTCAGGAACAACATCGATGTTCACAGAGCCAACATCGATGTTTTGGTGCTTCGCAAAAAGAATTGTAAATTTGATATGTAAGAACATCGATGTTGTGACAGATAACATCGATGTTATTTTGCTTTGGCAAAAATCAATTTCAAACCGATTGTCATAACATCGATGTTATGTAGTCCAACATCGATGTTTTTTATTAGAACATCGATGTTTTGTAACCAACATCGATGTTGTGGCGCTTTTGCTAAATTTGAAAAGATTTTGAAAATCAGAACATCGATGTTGGAGTACAACAACATCGATGTTTAGTGCTTAAAACTCGTTTTTATGTTGGATGATTGGTGAAGTGATGCATGAGAAAACACGGATTTTGTTTGAGCTAATAACTTAGAAGATTTAAGTGTTAACCTTGTACAAATGAGTTCTAAGTTCTATTTCAATTCTTGTGCCCTTCTTCACTTCTCATTTTGTGCTTCTTGAGTGATTTCTTTTTGGCTTGGATTGTTGTGATTGGTTTGTCAATATCAAAACCTGTGTGAAGTAAAACAGGCATTAGCAACATAGTGTAACAATTTCCCCCTTTTTGATAATGACAAACTAAGTCAATTTGATTCCCTCTTAAACTTAGCACATTGCATTTCATAATTTGATTCCCCCTTAAACTTAGCACATTGCATTTCATGTCATCTACTCTTTTATCTTCCCCCTTTTGTCATTAGCAAAAAGAAATAACAATGACATTAGTAGACTAAAGATTAAAGTAATGCAACATAAGACTAAAGCAAAAGAGGTAGAGTTGAGAAGGAGGTGTTCTAGCTTACATCTTCAGCATCATCTTCGTTCCCACCACCTTCCACATCCATCGGGTCATTGCTCTCATTTCCGATGTATTCATCATCCTCCTCATCATCATCATTGTCGAAGTTGTAACCGTGAAAGGTAGTGTGATATGGTGGAGGTGTGTACTTGACACGAGCAAAGTAGGAGCGAAGGGCGTGACCCAGTCGTTGAACCTCCGTGTCAATCCGATCAATTGATCGTCCCATGCTATTGACACTTAATTGGAGATTGCGGATGGATGCAGCAATGGAGTCAAGTGTGGCAGCAGGGGCTTGGTCTTAAGGAGCGGGTACGGGAGGAGCTGCTACTCGGGCATGCCTTGGTGTTTCAGCGGATGATCCCGTGTGGAAGGTGGCATCATTAATTGCCCAAAGCTTGGAATGAGAGGTGAGTTCACCAACATGAGGATTTATCCCTGCACTCATCAAGATAGACACAACCAAGAAAGCATAGGGAAGGGGATGATTATTGGAGGTATGTTCAGCCATATGCATGAGCACAAATCGTGCCCAATTGATGGGAGCCCCGCGGATGATGGCATGGAGGATCTTTTCATCTTCAATTATGAAGTTCGTGTGATTCCCGGGTCTTGGTTTGATCACCCGAGTGAGCAGATAGAAGAGCATCCTGTATTCCGGGTTTATGGAATGGATTGTCGGCCGGTTGGAGCGTTTCGTTTTACTTCCGTGAAACCGAGGTCAGTGAGAAGAGTAGCTTCATGAAGTATGAGAAAATGATCACCCCCATAAGTTGAGATGTCATCGCGTATATAAGGCAAAGCTGCAATCTTTCCGAATTGCTCCAAAGTCAGCTGAAAGGGTCGCCCATTGATGTTAGCGGAAAGAACATCACCATCTCGTTGGAGTGTTGAGTAGAAGGCTCGGATGTAATCTGGATTGAAGTGGATTTGCATCCTTGTCACAAAGCCCCATAGTTTGGATTCCTTCAGGTGGCGTTCAAGGTTTTCAAACTGCTTTTCTTGTGGGTAATCGTCTGGAAGGTAACGAGGAGAGGCAATGGCTCGATTTGCATAGTGGGATTGGTAGTGGTCGAGCTCATTTTTGGAAGTGAACCAAACTTCAAAGTCAGCCACAGTGAATTTGTGAGCTGAACTTGAGGAGCCTCCCTTCTTATTGGATTGCTTTTGTTGCATAAGGTCTTTCCCTTTGGAATTCTTCTTTCCACCTGCCATTATTAGAGAGAAATGAGTAGGAGAAGGAAATTTGGAGAAGAGAGTGAGGGAGTAGTCAGATTTATGTGTGAAAGTGAAGAGGAAAGTCCATGTGTTTTAGTGAAAACCAAAATATAGCTGTTGGAGCATTGAAAACAGGCTCCAACGGCTATATTTTTTTGAAAATCAACGGCTTAACATCGATGTTGGAGGAAGAAACATCGATGTTGGATACTGTGCAACGGCTATCTTTTTGAACGACAGTGTCTAAACATCGATGTTGAAGCTAAGAAACATCGATGTTGGAGACTGTGCAACGACTATTTTTTTGAAAAGCAACGGCTCAACATCGATTTTGTGACAGATAACTTCGATGTTGGCGACGTTTGGCCAAAAAATTTGTGGAATCTCAATGTCATAACATCGATGTGTTACTGGGCAACATCGATGTTAAAAACTTTCAGCCGAATCCAGTTAAGGTGCAGAACATCGATCTGCGTTATGTCAACATCGATGTTGTGACCTTTCGAAAAAAATGGATTGAGAAAACTCCCCTGAACATCGATGTTTCGTGGGGGAACATCGATGTTGTCATACTTTGGCCTCATATAACATCGATGTTGATATCAAAAATATCGATGTTGAAGTTTCGCAAGACTTTGTTCCCCCTGTCTCTTGGCCTGATCGAGGAGTACCTGGAAAACAAACTTAGGAGAGCCTCCAACGCTCAAGTTAGCAATTTTATAACACATTAGAATGATGCTAAGATGCACAAATAGTACTGATACCTAAGTAATAGTTTCCCAAAAAAAATGTTCTCGGATTCCTATGCCTTGAAGGCGTCCATACAGGAGTATTTTTGTCGCTCATGCTCCGGACTCGAGGTACCGTCCCATCAGTCTCGGTACGATTCCTTCTGAAAGAGAAAAATTTGTACTAGTAGCCAGAGAACATACCACGTATTCACACAATAATTAGACCAATACCAAGATTTTCAAACATCGAATCCTTGAGGATCAAAAATAGTTTGGAGGATTGATGATAGAGATCTGCTTTTCCTGTTACCAATGAAAGATATATTTGGCTTCTCAATAATTAATTCGATGCCAAGATTTTCAAAAAGCAAATCTGTGATGATCGAAGAGTGTTTGGAGGGATGTGGAATGAAATCTATTGGTCTGGTTACCGAGGGAAAAGAAAATTCTATAAGAGGCAAAGCGGTAGGATGTGAGTACTCAAAAGAGCATTTCAAAAGAAAAATTTTCTAACCCACATACAGAGAAAATTATCAAAATTCTTTGAACCCCAAAAAAAAATGCCTTCCCCATCATCAGTGTTTTATGTTCTAGGTGCTTCCTTAGGAAGACGTAACCGATTAGCCTATAGCCTAATGCAAGAACGTCTAGAGGAATTGCCGAATGAACTTGGCAGAATTCCTCGCTTAGTTTTTGTCGACGAGCTCTACTCGTCCAGATTCTTTGTTTCTCCTATGGAAGAGACAATCTTCCTGGAGAATCAAAGTACACTTAGAACCTCTTTCTACGGCTCTGCTAACTCGATCATGTTTTTCATTTCTGAAAAACTTGAGGGATTTCAGTTAGAGCCCACCTGTCAATACCTAGAGCAAGGTAGTTATTACCAGATTACAATGACTGCCCAGAACATGCCTTCTGTAAGTAGGTTACCTCCAACCTGGCCAAAGGTACGATTGTTGGTGTGGAACTGCAGAGGAATCACCCGGCGCTCCCAGGAGTTTTTAAGTACCTTGAGGGATCTCAAAAATCAATATAAGCCCAATATGATATTACTTACGGAGACCCAGTGGCAACCCTAGAATGATCATGGCGTTCTTCCACTTCGTTTTCCTCCAGCAAACCGATTTGAACTACATGGTCAGAACAATGTTGGAGGCATGTGGTTTTCATGGAATGACAGCCTTAGAATCAACATAACTAGTGATACTAATGATAGCTTTAGAGTCAATGCAGAGCCGGCAAGATAAGTTATGATACTTATGTTTAGTTGTGAGATAATGAAATGAATGTAAGCATGTGTGCGATTGTAATATTATGAAATAGTGTGAGCGTGTGTGTGTGTGATTGTAATGAAATATTATGAAATAGTGTGAGCGTGTGTGTGATTGTAATGAAGGAATTCAGGTTTTATGATCTTTGTATGTGTGATAATTATGATGAAAGAATGCATGAATTTAGAGTATTGTAGAGTCAAGAATGCCATGTTCAGTACCAATGCGAAAGAATGACTCTTTCTCCAAGGGTTTTGTAAAAATGTCTGCTAATTGAAATTTCGTGTCCACAAATTCAATAGCTATGTCTTCCTTGAGAACATGATCTCTAATAAAGTGATGTCTAATGTCAATATGTTTAGTCCTTGAGTGTAAGATTGGATTCTTAGTTAGACTTATGGCACTAGTATTGTCACACCTAAGAGGAATGCGATTGATGTTAAGACCATAATCCTCTAGTTGTTGTTTCATCCAAATGATTTGAGCACAACAACTACCAGCTGCAATGTATTCTGCTCGGTGGTGGATAATGCTACACTAGCTTGTTTCTTACTAAACCAAGAAACTAAGGAGCTGCCGAGTAAGTGACAAGTTCCACTAGTACTCTTACGATCTAGTTTGCATCCTGCAAAGTCTGAGTCGGAATAGCCAATGAGATGAAGTGTAGAACCTTTTGGATACCATTGTCCAACATTAGTTGTGCCTATTAGGTATTTCATAATTCTTTTAATTGCCTTAAGATGAGACTCTTTAGGGCATGCTTGATACCTAGCACATAAACAAACGCTAAACATAATGTCTGGCCTACTTGCAGTTAAGTAGAGAAGGGATCCGATCATACCTCGATACTTTTTGACCTCAACTTCCTTACCTTTCTCATCCTTGTCTAGATGTTCAGAAGTGCTCATTGGTATGGCCATTTCCTTTGATCCGTCCATTTCAAAGCGCTTAAGCAATTCCTTGCAATACTTTGATTGTGAGATGAAAGTGCCTTCCTTCATTTGTTTGACTTGCAGTCCCAAAAAGAAGGTCAAATCTCCCATCATGGACATCTCAAATTCGCTGGTCATCATAGTAGAGAATTCCTTGCACGAGGATATGTTAGTAGCACCGAAAATGATGTCATCTACATAAATTTGTACTAAGAGGATGTCATTGTTTTTACTTTTAATAAAGAGTGTAGTATCAACCTTTCCCCTTTTGAACCCATTGTCCAAAAGAAATTTGCTCAAGCATTCATACCAAGCTCTAGGAGCTTGCTTAAGACCGTAGAGTGCTTTCTTAAGTTTGAAGACATGATCAGGAAATGCATGATCTTCAAAGCCTGGGGGTTGAGTAACATACACTTCTTCTTAAATGAAGCCATTTAGAAATGCACTTTTAACATCCATTTGATACAACTTAAAGTCCATTGATGATGCAAATGCAAGCAATAAGCGAATGGCTTCTAATCGTGCAACGGGTGCATATGTTTCTTCAAAATCGATTCCCTCTTCTTGATTGTAACCTTTTGCTACTAACCTAGCTTTGTTTCTAGTTATTATGCCATTTTCTTCTAATTTATTTCTGAACACCCATTTCGTGCCAATTATTGTATGATCAATAGACCTTGGAACCAATTTCCAAACATCAATACGTTTGAATTGGTTTAGCTCTTCTTGCATAGCCAAGGTCCAATGTTCATCATTAATTGCTTCAGAAATGGTTGTAGGCTCAATTTGTGAAACAAATGCCATGTGACCTACAGTATCTCTAAGGGAATTTCGAGTACTTACACCGCGGTTGATATCATCAAATACCATTTCAAGAGGATGGTCTTTCGATACTCACCATCCTCTAGAAGTTCTTGGTTGGCATCAACCGTTGTTTCTTCCGCGTTTGCACTGTTTTGGTGAGGAGATAATTCCGTAGGGGTGTTTCCTTCTATGGGTAAGTGACTCTGCTCTTCTTCTTCCTTGTTACCCAAGGATATCTTCTCAAGTGTACCTACAAGATCATCACAAAAGTCCTTTCTCGCCAAGCGAGTATCATTTTCTGCAAACACAACATGAGGGGACTCCTCAACATTTAAAGTGCGTTTATTGAAGACTCTAGACGCTTTGCTGCGCAATGAATAACCAAGAACGATGCCTTCATCAGATTTTGCATCAAATTTTCCCAAATTGTCTTTCCCATTATTATGAGCGAAACATTTGCATCCAAAGACTCGTAAATGAGAGATGTTAGGCTTTCTTCCCTTGTATAATTCATAGGGCATTTTCAGGAGTATTGGCCTAATGATTGCTCGGTTTAACACATAGCAAGCCGTGCTCACTGCATCAGCCCAGAAGTACTTGGGTATTTTAGCCTCATTGAGCATTGTTCTTGCCATTTCCTCAAGACACTGATTCTTGCGTTCAACAATGCCATTTTGTTGAGGTGTCCGTGGGGCTGAGAAATCATGCTCTATGCCATGTTTATCATAAAAAGTTGAAAATTGATTGTTTTCGAATTCACCTCTATGATCACTCCTAATGCAAGCAATTGAACAATCCTTTTCATTTTGAACTTTGTTAAGAAAACTCTTGAACACATTAAATACTTCATTTTTATGAGTAAGGAATAAAGTCCAAGTGTATCTAGTGTAATCATCAACAATTACAAAGGCATAATAGTTACCTCCAAAACTTTTAGTTTGTGAGGGACCAAAGAGATCCATGTGCAGAAGTTGAAGTGGTCTAGATGTTGAGACAATGTTTTTGGAATTAAACGAGGCCCTCATTTGCTTGCCCTTTTGACATGCATCACATATAGAATCCTTCTCAAATTTAATCTTTGGAATACCAACCACTAAGTCTTGAGTCACCAATTTGTTTAACATCTTCATATTAACGTGAGCTATTCTACGATGCCATAACCACATATCATCTTCTTTGCTCATTAGACATTTTGAAAACTTTGATGAAGACTCTTCCAAGTTAACCATATNATCTTCTTTGCTCATTAGACATTTTGAAAACTTTGATGAAGACTCTTCCAAGTTAACCATATAAATGTTGTCAATTCTATCACCATGTAGAATGATCTTACTATCACTAAGGCGTTCTACGATGCATGACTTGGAATCAAAAATCACACGATTTCCCTTGTCACATAGTTGACTTATGCTCAAGAGATTGTGTTTAAGACCTTTAACAAGTAAAACATTATCAATGGAGGAAGATTCATTTTTACCAACCGAGCCAATGCTGATGATCTTTCCTTTGTTGTTGTCTCCAAAGACAACGTTTCCTCCATTTGATGGCTTAATTTGTAAGAACTTGGACGCTTCTCCGGTCCTGTGCTTGGAGCATCCGCTATCAAGGTACCAAAGTACACTTGATGCCTTCAAGCATACCTACAAAAGCAAATCAATGAGATTTTGGTACCCAAATCTTCTTGGTTCCTTGAGTGTTAGGAGCATAGCGGTAATGAGTTTCTTCTTGCACCCAATGCCTATGCCTAGTAAAGCAAACGGGAGCAATATGTCCTATTCTATTGCAATAATGACAAATGAAATTTGGATTGTGCATCCTTCTAGGTTGATAATAATTACTATGGTGCCTATGTTTGTGCACTTTGCTTACCTTGATTTCCTTATGTTGAAACATAGGTTTCCTAGGTGTTGTTTCAACTTTCTTCTTCTTAGGTTCATTCTTGAAACCTACTCCATGTTTGGTTGATTGCAAATTACCTAAGAGAGAATTCAAGTTCTTTTGAGTGATGTTAAATTTCTTTAGTGTTGTTTCAAGTTCATTAACTTGTTGTTTTAATGTCTTACACGATGAACGCTCCCTAATTTTTATTTCAAGTTCTCCAACTTGTTCCTTTAGTGATTTACATGATGCACATTCCTTAATTGGACTTTCCGGTTTATTAGCACTCCTCTTTTCGTAAAACTTATTCTCTTCTCTAAGCTTTTCATTTTCACTTGACACTTTCTCCATATCATTTTTTAGAGTTGCAAGTTGCTTCTTTAAGCCCTTATTAGTTTTCGATGCCGAAATGTATTTACCATAAAGCTCATTAAATGCATCTTGCAGTTCTTCAAAAGTATAATCTTTGCCTGAGTGAGAAGTACTTACCTCTTCCGGTTCTTCCTCTCGTGCCATGAGACATAGGTTGGCCGTTTCTTCTTCATCGCTATCAGATGATTCATCGTCGGAATTGCCTCCCAAAGAGATGTATGCCCTTTGCTTCTTGTAGGGCTTCTTTTCTTTTTCCCCCTTTGCCTTGGGGCACTTAGGCTTGATGTGCCCAATCTCTCCACATCCATAGCACTTGGGTGGACCGGACGTCTTCCTTCCTTTCCTTTCAAATTCTTTCTTCATGAATTTGTGTATTTTACGGGTGCCACGTCCGAGTTCTTGATCGTCATCGCTAGAGTCCGATTCAGTGAGCTCTTGCGTCTTGGAGATGGAGGCTTTGAGAGCTATGTTCTTCTTCTTTGGTTCCTACAAAGAGGGTTTAAGAATAGTAGTTTCATAGGTTAGAAGATTACCTCTAAGACTGTCAATGGTTATGTTCGATGTCCCGATGTTTTCATAGACTGCGTCGGCTTTAGAACGCCATTCGGGAGTGAGGCATCTAAGGACTTTTCTAACCAAGTCCTTGTCGGAGTAGACCTTCTTGAGAGCATGAAGGTTGTTTACGATTTTGGAAAATCGTTCCAACATCTCCTATATTCCCTTATTCTCCTTCATTCGAAAGAGTTCGTAATCTGCAGTGAGGGAGTCGATTTTGGCCTCTCGGACTTGATCGGTTCCTCCGTAGGTGACCTCCAACTTATCCCACATTTCTTTTGCGGTTGTGCAGCAAGAGATTTTCCGGTAATCATCGGGGTTCACTGCACAATAGAGCATGTTGATTGATTTGGCGTTGTTTTCAACTATCGTAATGTCTGCAGCGTTATACTCCTCCTCCATCTTTGGCACTGTGATTTCGCCAACTTTCTTCGTCGGAATTTGCTCTCCAATCTTCATGATTCGCCAAAGAGCATAGTTGTTGGATTGGAGGAAGATTCTCATCCTCTCCTTCCAGTAGCTCTAGTTAGTGCCATCAAAGAGCGGTGTACGAGTGGTTGATTGTCCTTCAATGAGTCCTGCATAATTACTTGAAGAAGCCATGGAAAGTTTCTCTCAAACGGATAAGTCTTTCAGAGAGCTAGGCTCCGCTACCAATTTTTAGAATAGGTGCCCTACGCTAGAGGGCGGTGAATAGCGTTTTCGGGACAAAATCAAAAACCTGCAAGAAATAATTGTGGAATTGAAAGAATGAAGGATACACCAAATTTTATACTGGTTCACACACACAACTTGTATGGCTAATCCAGTCCTCCGAGAGACTCTCTAGGAGATTTAACTATCTAAGTTAAGCTTCCGGGTGCTTAACAAACCGTTTACAGACCTAGAGCTCGAGTCACACGAAACTCTCCTCACTTGCTTGAAGGTACCTCACTTCAAGACTTTCCTCACAAAAAGAAAGAACCTCTCCCTATGAATTACAGCATGGGAACTAACCTCCCAAATAATGTATGGCAACAGAATATAACACTCAAAACAGAAACTCTTTCAAGAGTGGTTATTGAGCAACAATGTAAGCACTATAAGGCAACTCTCAATTTTTAAAGGTATTAGCTCATAAAAAGTGTATGAATGTTTTTCAATGTATGCTTGAATGTATGAAGAGTTGATTTTTTTTGAAGAGAGGTTTTAATGCCTCTATTTATAGCTTCAGAAACTTATATGGACGTTGGGAACAAGTTTTGAACACCTTTAGACAAGATAACATGCAAGGTGGAAAAGGATTTTTTATTCTAACGGCACAACATTGATGTTGGGTATCACAACATCGATGTTTGCCCGTTGGATTTGAATTATTGAAGCCAACGGTCACTAAAACATCGATGTTTGTATAGCCAACATCGATGTTTTCAGGAACAACATCGATGTTCACAGAGCCAACATCGATGTTTTGGTGCTTCGCAAAAAGAATTGTAAATTTGATATGTAAGAACATCGATGTTGTGACAGATAACATCGATGTTATTTTGCTTCGGCAAAAATCAATTTGAAACCGATTGTCATAACATCGATGTTATGTAGTCCAACATCGATGTTTTTTATTAGAACATCGATGTTTTGTAACCAACATCGATGTTGTGGCGCTTTCGCTAAATTTGAAAAGATTTTGAAGATCAGAACATCGATGTTGGAGTATAACAACATCGATGTTTAGTGCTTAAAACTCGCTTTTATGTTGGATGATTGGTGAAGTGATGCATGAGAAAACACAGATTTCGTTTGAGCTAATAACTTAGAAGATTTAAGTGTTAACCTTGTACAAATGAGTTCTAAGTTCTATTTCAATTCTTGTGCCCTTCTTCACTTCTCATTTTGTGCTTCTTGAGTGATTTGTTTTTGCTTGGATTGTTGTGATTGGTTTGTCAATATCAAAACCTGTGTGAAGTAAAACAGGCATTAGCAACATAGTGTAACACTGTTGATTCGAGCTGGTGGTTGAACCATGGTTGGACCATGGTTCGACCAGGTGGTTGGACTATGATTGGACCAGGGTCATTTTGGTTCACTAATTATCTGAATTATTGAACCAGAATTAGTACTGTGATGTGTAATTCCATTAGTGCATAGTGGAGACATGATTACAATAGATAATGGTGGAATCTTAATCATGATGGATAATGGGCCATTATGTTGGCCATTTTCTCTATTACTCTATGCACTAATTGAGGTGGTAATCAGATTATTCAGCTCTTGAATTCTGATTTCTCATACTTGCAAGAACACACACAAGTGAGACTTGAGTGGGACTTGAATTTTCAGATATCACACCCCTTTCTTTGAGAAAGAAAGAAACACATAAAACACAAGTTCTAGCTCTCGGTTTTCCGCAGCTAGCACTGCGGTTCGGGAGTGCTCGGGTTGGTGATCGTGAGATGATTGCTAGCTGGACATCGACGGTTCGTGTGGATACCGTAGAGGAGCCGGATTTCTTGTCGGGTTCTTGCTGATTCTACACTACAGTTGGGTGAAAGACCTCAACCAAGCAAGGTACGAAAAATTGTTATTCAGTTTAGTTAAGGATTAATGTCACATTTCGTCCCTTGTATTGAGTTTTGATCCCTCAGTTGGTCAATTTTTTAAGGTTTTAGTCCTTTTTACCGATTTTACCCCTAAATTCAGGACTTTACTATTCAAACCAGTTTACCAACTCAAAATTCGACCCAACTAACCGACCCAACCCAGAACCCCATTAAAAAATCTCCAATAAATATATAACTCTACCTCCAAATATCAAAATTTTGGAAATCATTTTTAAAAAAGTACAAAAATATTTTTAAAATATTTTTTAAAATAAAAAATCATAAAGTAAATTATCTTTTAGTTTAAAAATTTTTCAAAATATAATTTTTTCTAGACAAGTAGAGAAAAAGCTTTCCACTCTAAGTCGACTTTGCCTTTTTGACTACTACTATAAGAGGACTTGTGTGGAGAAGAAAGGAGGGAAAAAAGAACAAAAGTAGGGAAAAAAATTTAAATTTGCGAATTTTTAAATTAAATATAAAAAAAAAAGAAAAAAACATGTGGAGAAGCAAGGTTTAAATTTAAAAATTTTTGAAATTTTAAAATAATTTGTTTATGATTTTTTAATTTTAAAAAAAAAACATTTTAAAAAAATTAACTTATGATTTTTTAATTTTTTAAAAATTTTTAAAAAATGATTTGTATTTTTTTATGATTTTAAAATTTTTGATGTCGGGAGGTAGAGTTATTTGTTTATTGGAGATTTTTGAATAAGGTTCCGGGTTGAGTCGGTTAGTTGGGTCGAATTTCGGGTGGGTAAACTGGTTTGAACAGTAAAATACTGAATTTAGGGGTAAAATCGGTAAAAAGGACTAAAACCTTAAAAAATTGACCAACTGAGGGATCAAAACCAATCAAAACTCAACACAAGGATGAATTTCAATTTGAGGAGGCAACATAGGGACGAAATGTGACATTAATCCGTTTAGTTAACTGCACTTGGATCCTCCATGAGTACCGGGTCTTTCCGCTGCATTTTGATTGTCAAGTTTTCATGCCCGGTTACTTACAGTGGTAGCGGAGCCTCTTGTGAAATGCTAAACCAAATTAGATGTTCATCTTAGTATATGTGATATGCTGAATTCATTTGCATATGTGATATGTTGAATTTCAATTTTGTATACATGATACATGTTTAGGTTGGTGTTTGTCAAAAGTGTTTTGACATTGAATGCTTGATTGGTACGTGATATCAATCAAGGTGTTCATGGCAGCAAGTCGAATGAGTTTGATAAGGAAAAATCGATTGTTGGTTTTTGTATGGAACGATAGTCGTTCTAGTATAGCAAGGGCAAAACATCGATGTTTGTAAGTTAAACATCGATGTTCACATGAGTTTTGCCTTGGTCGGATCTTCCAAAAATCGATGTTGTGTGACAAACATCGATGTTCTAATGAAGATTGGCTCTGGCAGAATCTTAAAAACATCGATGTTCAGGAGTTAAACATCGATGTTCTCATGATGGGTGTGTAAGTTTCCCTAGGCTATATGACAATCATATACAAGCTAAAGATGCAGCGGAAGCAAAGGAAACTTAGCCAAGAACCACATGTGAAGTATATAAACCGTATAATAAAATTTCGTACCTTGTTCGGTTGAGGTCTTTCACCCAACTGCTGGAACCGAATCAGTTAGAGCCAGACAAAGGCCTCGCCCCTCTACGG